>JAOEHY010027347.1:0-24288 GCA_025447955.1 Psilopsiagon aurifrons
CCCTGCCCATGGCAGGGGGGTTGGAACTGAATGATCTTAAGGTCCTTTCCAACCCTAACTATTCTATGATTCTATGACTCTTGAGCAAGTAAAGGGGATCACTAAGAAGACAGAGAAAAACTTGTTTTTCTTGGGGTTGCATATAGGAAGCTAAACTCCAGAAGTCCTTCATCCATCCTTCAGGCCAGGTGGCTGTGTGGCACTCAGTCACCTGGGTTGTCAAATATATAGGCAGCCCAAAGCATCCCTTAATGATTTTTAGTGCAGTGTGATAATAGCATCATTTCTGGATAACTTGTTCTGGAAATCTTTAGAAAGGACTTAAAAACAGAAGAGGATTAGATATAGATATAAATATAGATATAGATACATTTTTGAGAATTTTTTTAAAAAGGGCTTTTTTCCTGTTTTGCTAGAAACAAAGACTAGGGAAGAGACATCCCAGTATGCACTGGAAGAAACAGCTATCAAAATGTATGGAATTCTTGCTTTATAAGGCAGTGTGCATAGACCCCCTCAGCCAATTTAAGGGGTGTAGTCTACAGTTTGGAATCCTGAATAAAAGGAGAACTAAATAACATATTCAGTTTCAGACACCCATTTATAGTGTAGCACTGAATAATATTTTTTGCTGCATGTGTTGACAACTATTTGACATATGGAGATTTGTTATGTTTATGTACATTTGTTATTCATCACTAAAAAAGATACTTGAATAAATTTGAGTAAAAGAAATACACAAACCAATTTTCACTTAAAATAATTCTGTCTAGGTGGTATTTTGCATCTTTTTGGTATCTTTTGGATTAATAACCCAGTGGTAAAACTAACAAATCTACAGCTTTAAACAACGTATTTTTTGTTCACTTCCATACTGAAAGGAACACAATGGAGGAAACACTGTAGGAATATAATTTTTGTTTTCGCCATGGAGTTTCACTGAGAAAATACAAGCAGTTTGGTAGTTGTGAGTATCAGCATTTCTTGTCTGGGTATTAAGTATTCTTATCCTGTCAATCTTCATGAAATGAAAAAGGTGTGGAATAGGTGTTAGAAATTAAAGCCATTTCATATAATTATTAAATGTGCAACTCCATTCTGAGAAGGGTTAAATTAGCATTAAATGGGCTTTGTCTGATATTAATAAAACTTTCCTACCTGAAATACTTTCTAAATTCAATGACTCCGGCCTGCAGTCAAGTTCAGCTGTCACTCGAATTCAGTCTATAGGAGGATATGTCTCTCTTTTTTGACTATATGATTACTGTATACAGAGTCAGAGAAAGTTTCACAGAAATAAAATGTAATTATATGAGATGAAAGATAGAATAAAGCTGTTGGGGAGAATAAAGTTATATCATTCAATATCTCATATATTCTTTGTCATGGAAGCTCTGCATTTGAAAGGAGAATGATGATTTACGAGGAGTTACATTCTTTACTTGCTAAAGCAGCACTGTACTCTTACCGTGCATGTCATACAGCTGAAACTAAGCAAAAGGAGAAAACAAAAGGGAACAAAAGTTTCAGTAGCAGAATCTCTTCTATATTGCTTCAATAGGATGCTCCATAAAGGTCTGCATTGCAAAAGACCAGTGTCCTTTACAAAACTCAATCATCTGAAAATGTGAAGAGGTTGTTATAAATCATTAGATTTTCACTGAAAGTAAGTTTTCACAGGAAGGAAAATATTAATAATGTAAGTGAAGTGGATTTTGCTGATTTACATCCTTTGAGAATCACAGAGAAAGAGATTATGGCAATGGCTTTGCCATACATAGTAAAGGGAATTTTTCCTTCACTTTCCATTTTTCCCCATCCCAGTGAAACTAAGCAAAAATCTGCTAATTTTCTTTCCCTGACTGAATATAAATGTAAGGGGCAAGAAGAAACAAATACAATATAGATTTGAGTTGCCTTTTCCTGCAGAAGGAGAGAGAAACTCTTTTCCTACCTACTGCTCTAAAATCGACCTGATGCACCTGGGGTGGGGTGTGTGAATAAATCATCTAATGCCCATAGAAATGGAGCACATAAAATGAAGCACATATAAACAAAAGAAATGAAAGAGCAAGTGTGGACTTTGTCCTTCAGTTGCAGAGGTAAAGATAATGGATTGCATGCTATTTCTTTGTGGTTCTCCTCCATTTCAGAGTTCATATCCTTTTACCCAGCTCTGTGTTCTCTAAAATCGTTTTAACCCATCAAATTGTTGTTCTTCGTCTGTAAGTTGCTTAGGGAAAACTGGGTCCATAGCACCTTCATTAGTGCTACTCCCCATGGCATTCAAATTCCAGCTCGTAGGATGCAGAAGTGACCAGTCCCCCTCCTCCCATACAGCATGGCTCAAATTTTCATATTAAAGTTCCATTTATAAAATTAATTAAAGTTATAACTCTAGCACCAGAAATTGAGGATCTTAATAAAAGAGCTGGCTGGAAAAATTCCGTGCAAATAGTTCTTTCTTATTCAGTGCTACTCAGAGAAAAACAGTTAAATGTGAAATGATATCAACTTACACAAAATTGTATTGTATGGCAGTGTGCAGGAAATAAACCACTTTAAAAAGTTACAATAAGACTTTTGATTTCTTAGAACAAAAAACTTTCATAATTTCAAAGCATTTTTTTATTTTAAGATGAATATTGCATAACAAATGAAGAAATATTAAAAATATGAAATATCAAAATGGAATTATAAAACCAATCTGTTAAATCTATAAAGGGAATATTACTTTAATTTCAGTTGAAAGTATTTTATTATCTGAATGTTCTGCTAGTGAACAGAAATCCATTCTTTCATCTTGCGTAGTTGCCTTCATTCTAACTTAACCATATGAACATATGGGAAACGCAGTATAACATATATACCCTGATAACATTACACCAGTCAGCAGGATTTCTTGTCCTGGAAGTTTATCCTCTTCCTGATGTTTTCTTCGTAGCCTCCACAACTTTTTGGTCATTTCGCTGGCTCCTCTTGTCTTTCCATCCCTGCTCTTCTGCCTGTCTCCTGGTTCTTTTTAACACCATCATTCATTCTATCTTTCATTTTGTGAATTCATTTTCCAAATAAGTGTAAAATTAATGCAAGTAGAATTATGGCATTTCCATACTTATGCTTTGGGCAGCACCATCTAGTGGAAGGTGTCCCTGGCCATGGCAGGGGTTTTGATCTGGATGAGTTTTAAGGTTTCTTCCAACCCAAACAAGTCTGTGATTCCACGATTCCATGTAATATTCCACATCTGCATTAACATTTTCCCTGCTCTTCTGTTTAGATTGTGGGAAACTTAGGGCATGAATGCAATTCATCTTGTCTTACTAATGCCCAGGACAGTAGAATTATACGTTTGTCTGGTTGCTCCAAAAGTTTTTCTGTAGCAAATATTGTAATAAATAAGAGCATCACTCTACACCATTTTATCGCTACCTAGAGAAGATTAATTAGCAGTAATTTTATGTAGATTTTTAAGAGAAAGTTTCTAAGAAATCCTTTCTTCCTTTTAGAACTAAAATTCCCAATCCAAAAAAACCAAATTCATGGTAAGCAGTAAGACAACTGCAAAAGAATAAATGCTTTGATTCACTCACAGGTGAAATTTTCATGTCTATTTTTACATATGCTTCATTTTAATTGCTTTTCTCTTTTATGTCTCCTCCAGTTTTCAAACCTAATATTCTTCCAAATTCTGCAGCAACTTTGCAGACTGACTATCCCAAGAGATACATTGTCATAATGGGATTAACAGCCTTTTCCCTCTGTTACACCAGTTCAAATACAGTTAAGGTCAATAGCGACAGAATGTGGTCATCCTTTTCTAATAGCTTTGGTCTAAATGAAGTGAGTCAGTGGTCCCAAGGCAGTTCCCATCAGTAGAGTGAGCATATAAATACAGTGAACATCACTGCTGTCAGTCTCAGGAGACAGAAGTATGAGTGAACTGATATAAGGAATAACTTGCTAGTTCAGAGCAAGCTCTCCAGCTGTGGAGCAAGGTATGGAGCAAATGAAGAGCAATGTTTCTTGTCCACTTGTGCTTAAATTCCTCTGTGAAGGAGCTCAGTTTTCATTATACAGATGTGACAACTTAAAATATTTCACAGGGAAAAGAGATTAGAAGGGAAATAACAGGTAAACCCATCCACAAACTGTTGCTTAATTTTTCTTGTTATTAAAAAAGACATATCTTTGTAGAGTGGTTAATTCTGTGTTTGTACATGGAAATATGAGACAAGTACTTCCCCAAAAGTTCAACTGTGGGACTGAAATTCCAAAAGCCTAACAAGTGTTCGGATCTCTGATTACAGGCTAAGTTTATTCCTAGCAGAAATTAAATATGCCTTTAAAAAAACCTTCACCGTGACAAATTGACTGTGGAGATCAGAGCATAGAATAAATACTTTTCTGGGACACTTTCTCAAATTACCATCAGAAGATAATGGAAGTAAAAAAAACAACCTAGAAAAGAAATTATTTCCCTTTGGACAGCAATCTGGCTTTTTATTCTCCTTTGATCACAGCCCACTTTACATGTGCAGAGTATATGCTTGGACTGAGGACAGGAATATTTCTATCAGTCATAATCTTCTCACTATTTAAGGCATGGGAAAGTCAAACTGAGAGCTACAACCACTATGGAGGTATCACCATGACAAAAACAGTTCTCTTATTCAGCTGTGTTATGTAGTTTGGCAGGACTAGTTGGCCTTACCCCCCAAAAAATCAATAGGTAGGTTGATAAACTGCAAAACATATAATCTGATCTGTCCTTTGCAAAATATCTGCTCTTCTTAACTCAGGAAGTGTAATAGATTTAATTGTGGCTTCAGTGATGTACGTCATAAACTGTCGCAACCGCAATTGATGTAGCAATTAAAGAAATTAAAGATAAGCAAAAGGTTTGATAAAGACAATTTGAAAGAGAAAACAGGAAAGAATGTCCAGAACTGCCTGTTTTAAGAGTCTTACAAAAGCTTTGATAATGAACTTGGCACCAGAGGTTAAATGTGAGCTCATAGAATTTACTGCTGATTCAAAGCTGGACAGTACTGCACAAACAAAATCTAAGTATCATGAAAGAATTATTAAAGGAGGAAAAGTATAGAAATGAAAAGAAATTTAGGATGTCAAGTAGACAGGAATAAGTAATCAGAATTTCTCGAATGAGTTAGAAGCTTTTTGCTTAGAAATGGCACAAGAAAAGCTTAGTTCATCTTTGGATGTCTGAAAGATGTCAGTGTTAGGCTATCAAGAGAATGGCAAATGTAGAACTAAAGTCAGCAGTGTGCGCTCGCAGCTCAGAAAGCCAACCGCATCCTGAGCTGCATCAAAAGGAGCGTGACCAGCAGGTCAAAGGAGCTGATCCTGCCCCTCTACTCTGCTCTCCTGGGATCTCACTTGGAGTATTGTGTGCAGTTCTGGTGTCCTCAACATAAAAAGGACATGGAACTGTTGGAACAAGGCCAGAGGAGGGCTACGAGGATGATCAGGGGACTGGAGCAGCTCCTGTATGGAGACAGGATGGAGACAGGGCTGTTCAGCCTGGAGAAGAGAAGGCTGCATGGAGACCTCAGAGCAGCCTTCCGATATCTGAAGGGGACCTATAGGGATGCTGGGGTTGGACTCCTCATTAGGGACTGCACTGAGAGGACATGGGGTAATGGGTTCAAACTGAAACAGGGGAAGTTTAGACTGGATATGAGGAAGAAGCTCTTTACTGTGAGGGTGGTGAGGCACTGGAATGGGTTGCCCAGGGAAGTTGTGAATGCTCCATCCCTGGCCGTGTTCATGGCCTGGTTGGAGAAAGCCTTGTGTGGCATGGTTCAGTGTGAGGTGCCCCTGCCCCTGGTAGGGGGGTTGGAACTGGATGATCTTAAGGTCCTTTCCAACCCTAACTATTCTGTGATTCTATGATTCTAAGTGCATTAAGTAACACAGTTTCGTAGTAACCAGCAAGTAAATTCAGGCAAACCAGAATGGTTTAAGAAAAAAATCAGATTATTTTACCACAGCAGACTAAAATGCTTGTCTTATTTCATCATGCTAAGTAAAGAATGAGTAGGGAACATGATATGATTTCTTTTTTGTAAGGGAATCATGAACAGGAATAATTATTTCAGCTGAAAAGTGAGGCTGGCTAAAGAAGAAAAAGCATAAATTGCCTATAAATTTGGGTGAGTTCAGTTTGGTTTGTTTTTTTGGTTTTCTTTGGTTGTTTCTTTTAATTTACTCCACTGTCTTGGTTTTGGCTGGGATAGAGTTCATTTCTTCCCGGTAGCTGGTGTAATGCTGCGGTTTGGATTTAACCTGAAAACAATGTTGATAAGACACCGATGTTTTAGTTGTTGTTCAGTAGCACTTACCCTGATCAAGGACTTCTTAGTCTCTCATGCTCTGCCAGTGAAGAGGGGCACAAGAAGCTGGAGGGAGCAGAGACCTGACCCACACTAGCCTAAAAGGTATTCCATACCATAGAACATCATGTTCAGTACGGGGGGAGTTGGCTGTGAGGCACCAAGCATTGCTTAGATACAGGCCAGGTATCTGTCAGGAGGTGGTAAGCAATTGTATTGTGCATCACTTGCCTTCTTGGGGTTTACTTCTCTCTTTCTTTTTCCCTTTAATTACATTATTATTAATATTATTAGTAGTGATAGTAGTATTAGTATTAATTTTAATTATTAAACTGTTTTTATCTCAATCCTCAGGGTTTTATCCTTTTCTGATTCTCCCCTCTATCACATCAGTGGTGGGGCAGTGAGCAAGCAAGAAGCGGCATGGTACTTAAGTTGCAGGCTCCTATGCTAATTTAGTAATACATAAAGGACACAACTAAATGCACTTTTTAAGACTAACACACATTCTGTTGCTATTTCTGCCTCAGAACTGCATATTCATCATGTTTTAAGACCCTATTTCCCATGTAGATGCACTTAATTAAACCACTTAATTTAAAGAGACTCATAGTTTACTAATAGTGTATGCATAGTAATATTAATATGGAAGCCTAAATTTATGAAAAAAATGAAAAAGCTCAGAAAAGTTTGGGAAGCAGTGATTTCACAAGGGACTAACTACTCTGGAGGATCTTTTCAGCTGCAAAACATTGGACATACCAAAATGTTACGTTTATGAAACATTGAGATTGCTATCCTGTGACTTAGTCTTTTCACATGTACCTTGGGCCAATATACGAAATTAATATCACTTTTTTAAATATCTTCTTTACAGGTTTGTTATCTTTTCTAGACTTAAAAGAAGGCGGTGTTGACGTATGGACATTCCCCTGCAAGTAAATCTATTCCTTCCTATCCTAATCTTTCCAAAACCCAGGGATGGATACTCCTTATTTTCATTATTTTTTTTTTTTTACATAAGGAGTAGTTCCTAAAAAAGCAACTCAGTGGTTTTATTTTTTTTTTTTTTCAATTTCAATGAATTCTCAGACCAATTTGGAAATTTAAAGTAAACAGACATGGATAATATAATTACCGATGCTGTTTTCCAAATGATTCAATTGCAGGGAGAATCTCATGGGAGACAGCATTTACATACAGTGATGACTCTGATAAATATTTTCTCGTTTTGGTTTAATGATATAGTAATTTCTGTATTTCACAGGGATACCTGAAAGAAGATGATAATTGGTACAGCATTATTGCCTTGTCCTTTATATCCTTGATCTTAAAGGATAAATGTCTCTTGAAATGTGATTGAATGAAGAATCATTAATGGAAGTTATGAGAGCTAATCAGACTGTCAGTCTGCATTTTTTGGTGTCCGGAAAATGAAAAGCAAGCAAGACACTTACTAGAACAAGTGAGACATGCTTTTTACTGTGATAAAGATGCAATCCAATACAAATCTACTGAATGTCATCTTCTCTTGGAGTCAGAATGACATCTCTATTCTCCACACTTTTAATCCTGAGGCACCTCACAGCAGCAACTGTCAAACTAGTGCTGATTCAAAAAAAGCCCTGGAGGTGAAAACGTTTGACAGCCTCTCTCACTTATCCAAATGAAAAATCAGGTTATTTCCCTTCACCAACCTTTTTGTCCACTTCTTTACACACTTCCTTCAATTTGACTGCCATTTTCTTCATCATTGATCCCCCTAATTTTTCAGACTTAAGATTTATTTTCCTCTGCCATTTGTGATTCAAATATAATTATATGCAGTGCAACACAAGGCAACGTGTGATTTGCTTTGTACAAAATGTGAAAGTACCTTATTTTTAAGTTGATCTCATCTGAAAAGAAGAAAACAGCCTCAATCCTAGCCCTGTTTGGCAAGAGGTCTCCCTGCTTCTTGAATATGTTAATTTACGTAATTAACATTACACTTAAAGACAAGTAAAGATTAAGTAGAAAGATTTGGTACTGCCAGAGAAAATAAGAAACAATCTTCAAGAGCTTTGGCTGGTCTCCGATTCTAATTCATTCTGTACTGGGTCTCTATTAGCCATTATAAAGACATGAAATCTGGACTAGCCTGTTAAATATAATGCATTTATGATCATTTTGCACCTCTGCTGCTACGAACATAGTTAATTTAATAGCAGAAATTAAATATGCAGAATAATTGCTTAATCACTCCAAAGGATTTAAGGCCATTAAATCACAAGATCCTGCCTTTTGTAAATTACAAGTCATTGGTTTTTACTCAGAGATCCAGAGACTCTCATTACGGAGAAGTTTGTCAGTATCATGAAATGTGGGATGACATGGAAAGCCCTAAGCAATTCTAACCGAATCAGTGTGGCTGTGACATGCAGGGCAGATATTCCAAGGTAGGTTCCAAAATCAGTGTGAATGTAATGAAACCAAAGTGAAAAGTCTGACATAAAATATGGCTGCAGTCCTATATTTGGAGATGGTTCAGGCATCCTAGCAGTGAGGCATGAGTGCAGCCTCAAATTCTTCTCAAGGACTAGGTGTGAGTAGGCACAGAACAAGAAAGCCAAATCACCATCTATGCTTAAGGCCCCTGTCATGGCTGGGATGTGATGTGAATAGGTGCCAAGGAGATAGTCATATCTCAAAGTTCCACAATTGAACAATGAAGTTACTTTCTGTAGAAATCACTCAATTTATCAGCAAAAATACTTGCTTTAAGAAGCCTGAAAACAAAGACCTGGAAAGCAAGCAAAATTTTGTATTTCTCTTGCATCTTAATGAAAAAATCAAGATTCAGTAGGACAAATTTTGGCCAAATTCCCCAGCTACTGGGTGGAGTCTGGCAACTAAAAAAGATATAGCTGCATGTGTGCTCAAAACTTAAGGGAGAATCTCATATCTAAGAAGTCCTTGTTGGGGATGATAAGATAGAAGCAAACTGCATATATTTTCACAAACCCTACTGGTTTCTTGTTCTTTTATGAATATTTTTTATCACAGACTGACTAGATTGACTAAGGAGGAAGTAATTAATTATTAACACAGCTTCACATTACTGTTTTCAGAAGAACCCTTAAAGAGCTTTCATCCCAAGATCAGTGACATCAATAAGAATGAGATTCTCCATGAAACTCAGTGAGCTTTGGATCATATTCCATGTGTACAATCTTGTTTGTAAGATTGATATTAAGCTGTGAAGAGCAGGACTAAATTCACCATCTTAGAGCCAGTAGGTTATCTCCAAAAGGATGTCATGGCTCTGATTCATTCATGAAACAAGGTTCACACAATCTGTTATGTATTACAGTTTGCCTGGCTAGATTTTCTTATTTGTATCATGGCCAAGACATATCAGTGTTCCTATTCCTTTGAGACCCTCTGTTAAAGATATGAGTGATTTCCAATCCAGAAAATTATTATTGTAATTGATTAATTGCCAATTATCTCTTTATTAATAAACCCACCACTGAAGTCCAAGTTTAGTCTAGGGGTCAGGATTAGCTTTGTGTCTTGCATGTTGTTCCTTTGGACCTACCACAGAAAATAAACAACGATAAGTCAAGTAGGGTAAGGGTTTTCTGTAGCTGTCTCATTCCAGACAATCTTACAACTAGGAAATATATATTTTATTGTTCGAAGTGAAATTCATAGTGCACAAGGGAATGTCTCCATTGGGCAACCTGGTTCTTTGCAGACATAGTTATTTACCTTCCATTTGTTGTTTCCAAGCAAAGGATGAATTAATATTCTCATCCTTTAAAACAGGCTGCTGGGAAGATGCATCATTCTGCATAGATGATTCTTGCCTTTGGAAATCACTCTGATTTTTAAGAAGGAGTTCTAAAAAAAATCATCTTCCCTGTGTGTGAGGCTGTATGTGCAATGCATTCATGGCATTGAGCAGCGTACTAACATTTATGTTGCATTTAACTCCCTTTTTAACTGTCAGAAAGATAACATTCTTTGATTCAGCACCATTCTTATATTTCAAGGGGTAGTACAGTCCCTGAGGACACCATTCAGGCTAAGACCTTGTGCAGAGGAGTAGCATTATTGCACATCATCCTGCACCTGCAATCTTAATATCCTCCTCTTGACGTCAAGGCAATTACCCATTCTGTGTGTATGAAAATCCATGAGGATTTATAATTTGCCTGGAAATGTGTGTTTTGGCCTCAGATAACTAAGCACAGAATCTTGATTTTTTCCAGAATAACACGATTTAAAGAACAACTAGGGCAAATAGTACTGATTTTCTCATTTTACTTTATAAATACCTCACAAAAGTCACATTCCTGATCTGCATGTACTCTCAGTTTTGAAATCAAATGTTAGAACTCACAGAAGAATAAAAAACCTCCTAATTCTACTCAATAGACAAGTGTAATGTCACCCCAGCTACCAAAGGGTGATATAATTTAAATTTTTCTGCATAATTCTGTTATTTCATTCCTCTAGCAAATTTGCACTGAGAAAGTAGAAGCAAAGCTGTCAAACTCCTTCTTCAGCACTGGCAACCAAACTGGGACCAGGGCCCAAATAATGTCATGGCACTTACAAGAGGGACCATAAATCTAAGATGAATTTGATTGTAGAAGTGAGGTTAACTGCCAGACGTGCAACGGTAACTTCAGAGTAAAACTGAGGTATCACCATACAAGGGATGTTTTACATTTTCTTCCTTAGAGGAGTCATGTGGATATGTTGACAGATAACCTGGAGCTGTGATAAGAAGTATTTGACCATTTAGAAGTCACTAACATCCTTGCTTCACACATTGCTGTTCCTTACATACTGCTATAGATGTATTCTTCACAATTCATGGCTAAGGAGTACTTCATAATCTTGATTTGATAACTAAAATCTCAAAAGATGGAAAAGAATTCTCAGGTTTTTAAGGATCTTTCCCAATATCACAATGTCTGGTCCACAGTCTTACAAGGGTAATAGTTTTACTGAATTTAGGATCTCGCATTAGTTCTTTGCCTAGGCAACACCTAAGCCTTGCCAGTTGAACTAATCTTTTCAGAATAACATAACTGAGATAGAATTTAAATAATAAATGGCAGATTTGAGAAAATGACTTCAGGCAGAATGAGAAAAATTATTTAGCAGCACTAAAATAAGGGGGGAGCTTGTCTTTGTCTTGCTTCTGATATAACGGAGGCAGTAGGTGCTAGTGAAGTAGTCCAGACTAGAAACATCACAACAGCTTATATTATTTCACTGTGAACATTTCTATCAATAGGGCTTACTCAGTTTACTAATACAACAGGGCCCTGTATTCTCAGTATTGCTTTCATTGTAATGACAGTGTAAAAGAATACATTTTGCCTAAAATCTTCTTCTCACCCTTCCTAGCTACATCTTGCAGATCTTTCAGATCTTCTTTAATTATGGGATATAATGTGTTTCAAATAAAGATTAACCATTTCAGTGAAGACTCCTTTGCCAAACACTCTCCATTCTAAAGCTTATTTGCTGATAAACTGCATAAAATAATTACTGGTTTTTTAGCGCACTTTAGTTTTCTTTCAGGCAGTTTGGATGCTCATTGCCAAAGAAGCTGCTTAAAACTACAGAATCCGCATGGGGTTTATTCATCACTAAGTCTTATTTTCTGAAGTAAATTAATGATTGCTATTCCTAAAGCCTTTACTGTGCTTATCACTATATTAACTTGAATCAAAAAAATTACACTAAGCCATTTTTCAGCTACTGACAAAAATAGCCTAGAGACAGTCTGGTGAATGAAGGCCTCCAGAGAAAAAAAGCAGGTATATTTTGAATAATGGAAATGTACTCAGCATCCAGTATAGCTGTCAGAGGTTATTGCTAGCATTCAGAATCAGCCTTCCTTTCTACAGACAATTGTCAGAACATAGAGAGAGATGACGTTGAGAAGATCTGCATAAAGAAAAGCTGTGTTTAGCTGTTCAGATTTTTGGCTTCGTTGTGAAAATCGCCTGGGTGTCAATTCACATTGGCATTGTGCAGCTAACACTTGGGAGATCGATTTAAGAAATCCAGCAAATGCTTGCACCAGGCAAGAAAGAAACATCTCAGAGATATATCTCTGACAGAGGAGAGAGTGTAAATGAGAGGAAAGGTTTTGAGATGTACAGGTATTCATTTAATAAAGCCAGAAAATGGAAAAAAGGCCAAAATGAAGGACAGTGTTGAAAAACTGTCACCAAAAAAAAAAAAAAAAAAAAATGGAAAAGGTATCTTTTTTTTCCACAGGAAAGGAATATTATATCCTCTTTTTTTCTTCCATGAAGTAGAAGTTAAAAGCCGCACTAAACCAGATCTCTGGAAGTCTAATGCAGTTGGAGGTAGTTTTCCAATAGAAACCAGCTTTGTGATGGACATTAACAAGAGTCAAAGAGCTGAACTGGGTAGAACAGGTGGTTTGAAGGCCATGCCTTTAATTTAAAGATTCCTAGGGAAAAAAATCTTTGATCAGCTGATCTTTGATTTCATACAGCCCCCATCTGTCAACATCCTCCCTCGTGCTTGGTTGGTCAAACACATTTCCGTTTGGTCGCAGATTAAATGGGCAGGTTCACTTTAACCACCACAAAATCCATCACTTGGGGACTGAAGCACTGGGGCCACAGCTGCTGTTATTTGTTCTAAGGGACAGCACAAAGATGCGCGCCATACGGACACTAAGCACACAGCAATATCCTGCTGCCAGGAGCTTACCATCTGAATTAAATAACTACAAAAAAGCAACCACAGGACATTGAGTCCTGAGGGATTTGGCAAGAAACTGGAGCTGGGTAAAGACTTCTAAGATTTGTAAATAACTTTTTCCTCCCTACATGCTTTTACCTCCCCTCTTGCATTTCATCTAACAGGCACAGGGATACTGAAAGCTCCTTGTAGCAAAAACTCGTGCTACACGTGTGCTCGATGGGTGGTACAAAATCTTGTTTTTCTGGGCCGCCCTGTAATGGGAAGATTAGTTCCTGAGCTATCACATGTCACAGATAGTGAAATAAGCAGCAGCTCATACAGCCTAGCAACGATACGCAAATTTCAAGAGATGTGGACAGCTACAAAGTCACAAGATTGGCATAAAATTGAAAAAGAGGTGAATTCAACTTGGACTTCACCTACCTCACTCATGCAGAGACTGTGATGCGTGCTCTGAGCACTAGCTGAAAAACATCAAATAAAACTCAGAGAAGTACTTGAAAATAAGTAGGAAAAAAACCCAAACCAGTGCTCCTGGCACCTCTGGAATATTTTCCTGAAACACCTAAATAAGCATCCATAATTAGGAATCAAATATTTTGATGTAATGCAACAGAAACAGGACAAGCACATCCTCTCTCAAATGTTCTTGTAAGTGTCCTGTAGGGATGCTGCTTAATTTGCTGCTAAGTAATTCCCAAAGATCCAGTGATAGTGAGATTTATTTCCTGCTTTACAATTCCCTTGAATTGTAGCTAGGAAGAGCAGTTGGTTCTAAGGAACTTACTATATTTGAAAATCACATTATCCTGCATAAGGAGAAATAACAGGTTGAGAAAGTTGGGGCTGCTCAGCCTGGAAAAGAGAAGCTGTGTGGAGACCTCAGAGCAGCTTCCAGTATCTGAAGGAGGCCTATAATGACGTTGGAGAGGGACTCTTTAGCAGGGACTGTAATGATAGGACAAGGGGTGATGGGTTTAAACTGAAACAGGGGAAGTTCAGGTTAGATATGAGGAAGAAGTTCTTTACTGTGAGGATGGTGAGGTGCTGGCAGAGGCTTCCCAAAGAAGTGGTAAATGCCCCATTCCCGGCAGTGATCAAGGCCAGGTTGGACGGAGTCTTGGGTGACATGGTCTAGGGTGAGGCTGGAGGGTTGGAATTGGATCATCATAAGGTCCTTTCCAACCCTAACGATTCTGTGATTCTATGCTTTGTAATATCCCTGATTCTTCTGATCTTTATCATGTTTTCTTTCTGTTGGCTACTGTGGTCAATAAAATGAGGATATAACCAAAATCCACTGAAAGGAAAATAAATGACTGAAATGACTGAACAAATACTGTAACTCAGATTTATTTTAATGCATGATCTGGTTAGTTAGTTTTTTTTTTTTTTCATGAGATTTACCATACATTTTCTTGTGGATCTGGTTTCAACAACACAGTTTGGGTATAGTGCAAGAATGACTGTGGAGATTAAAAGTATTCTATCCCTCAAATCAAGTTAAATATATTCAGAAATTAAGACTGAAAAAGTAATAATCATGCATTCAGAGAGTCTAACTGGAACACTGAAAAATGTAATGGTCTAATTCATGTGTCTCTTATGATTTGTAGCATTTAATGTTTCCCTTCCAAGTTAATTAGTGGCATTTGGAATAGAATACAATTAGAAATACAACCTAAAATGCAAAGAAAGGCCCATATGATTGCTTTACAATTCAGAGAATTATCGGTATAATCCCTTGTCTATGATTTTCACCCTTGTGGCTTGGTAAATAATTTCTTTTTTTCATACACATGCCCTGATTAACAAAGGATTGATTATTTCCTAAACCAGTTTTGTAATTAATACCAAAGTCACATGCCATCCCCCTTGTTGATCCTTGCCTCTACATGCTTCTGATAAAATATAATTGTCTTAATTCTCTCTGGATTGCTTAGGTATAGTGTTCAAAGGGGAATCTACTTTATTACTGACTTAACATACCTTTGCTAATAAGAATTTTCTTACTCTACACTTCAAAGATGAAAGTTTCTTAATTAACAGCAGAAGCTTTACTGAACCAAGTCTGTTACAGTCACACTGCCATTTCCTGGGGCTCTATCATTCTCTTTATTAACAAAATCCATTTGAGATAAAGGCTTGAAAATAATATTTAGACACAATGAAAAACACACTGCCCTAACACTGCTCATACTTTTAAAAATCAAAGTTTAAGAACTAGAGGTTTGATGTAATGAAGAACATTTCAAAACTGTTCTTGGAGTGGAGTTCACCACTTAACTTCCATTTGGAGGATTTAAATGGGACTCAAGTGGTGCACATGCCTCCAGATCTGCAGGGGGCAAATTTCACCCATAATCAAGGCAGTTTTCACTACGCTATATGAAAAGTGATATTTCCTAGCTCTGAAAATTTCTCTCATTTTTGTTTTCATCAATAATGTGCTATTTTTAAGGTTACATTTATGGTAGTAAAGGTCAAGAAAAAAATATTTGCCAGGAATAAAACTAAACTGTAACCATTTAAGCCATTATAGTTTAACAGTCAAATAAAATATTCCATGGTATGCTACCATATTTTGCATAATTCACCTATGTGGAAAATCTGGCCAGAGGCCATACAGATAACATTTATTTTTCCATATTGTTATTTACTTGGCTGTTTGTGGTATCTGAAGACCACATAAGCATTACTGGCCCATCTTTTAATGACTGCTCCTTTAGTATTGTCAATGCCCACTATAAAACAAGAAGAGAAATAAAGCCAAATTCTCCTCCTTATGATTATCTGTTGACATAGGAATATTCAATTTAAGCATCTCAGCAGCACACATTCACTCTGAAACAAACTGAAGCCTGGGGAATCAAAGAAATATAGAATAGCAAGGGTTGGAAAGGACCTCAAGATCACTTAGTTCCAAACCCTAATAGAGACAAGCAGCAACGTTCCCAGATGTAATACCTGTTTTTCAATACAAAATACTGGGGTAGCTCTACGTATTGACATTAATATCAACTAGATCTGTAAAAGACTGCAAGGAGCATTAGCCATCACTGTGCCACTGAAGCCCTCCTAAATTTGATGACTGACACTGACCTCTACACCTTGCAGAATTTAGTCAAATTATGATCTCTCCTTCCAACATGCAAACACAAGGGAGAGAAACCTGAAATCCTCAGGACTAAAGTAGTTAAGTGCTTAGTAATTTTATTCTGATACTGCTGAAAGAGTTGCCAACAGGTTTTAAAAAGTTGTCCTTCTGGGTACATAAAGAAGAGAGAGCTGTTTGAAAATGGATTTTTATTAGTTTAAAAAGAAGACTGTTGAGCTTCCCGGAGAGAAATGAAGAGATTTTTTATTGCTGAATGTTTCTATGAAATACTACCTTTTTTAACTACCTTTTTTATACTTTTCTTCTTTTTTTTGCTTGTACAACATTAAAAAGCAAGGAAAAAATAAAGCAAATATTCACTGAAAGGAGCTGTAATGTACTGGTTATCACATTAACTGTAGATTTCATAACTAGGAATGCATGTTGGATGCCTACAAAAATAAAAAAAAAAAAATTGGAAAAATAGAAGACATTTGGAACATCAGTGAAATCAATCAGAAAAATAAAAACAAAATTTATAAAAATTCCTCTGGTTTTGGGAAAGGAAAATATTATGAGAATATTAAAGGTACAGATGGATGCATTATTCATATGCAGTTTGGTCACAGTATTTGCCTTCTTTTATCTCTCGGAGTACATGTTAGCACGGAAAATCACTTTGTTTTGGTTTTTCTTCATCTTCCAGGGTTCTGAATTTCAACTACCTCTATATCACTGGTGCATTTTAATTTAGACACCACATGCCCAAATACAAAGTGGAAAAATTTTGGGTATGCAGCACTTTAACAAAAAAGAAACTGGAGAGTAAGAAAGACAGGCAAGTACATAGATACGCTGTCACACAGGGAGAAAAGTAACTTCATACTAAATTCATAAACAAATTTAGAAGGGTTATAGTTAAATGACATCAAAAGGAGCATGACCAGCAGGTCAAAGGAGGTGATCTTGCTCCCCTACTCTGCTCTTGTGAGACCTCATTTGTTCTGGTGTCCTCAACATAAAAAGGACATGGAACTGCTGTAACAAGTCCAGAGGAGAGCCATGAGGATGATCAGGGGACTGGAGCACCTCCCATAAGAAGATAGGCTGAGAAAGTTGGGGCTGTTCAGCCTGGAGAAGAGAAGGCTGCGTGGAGACCTCAGAGCAGCCTTCCAGTATCTGAAGGGGGCTTATAAGGGTGCTGGGGTTGGACTCTTCATTAGGGACTGTAGTGGTAGGACAAGGGGTAATGGGTTCAAAGTTAAATGGGGAAGTTCAGATTGGATATGAGGAAGAAGTTCTTTACTGTGAGGGTGGTGAGGCACTGGAATGCCTTCCTTGCCCAAGGAAGCTGTGAATACTCCATAGCTGGCGGTGTTCAAGGCCAGGTTGGAGAAAGCCTTGTGTGGCATGGTTTAGTGTGAGCTGTCCCTGTCCATGGCAGGGGGGTTGTAACTGGATGATCTTAAGGTCTTTTCCAACCCTAACTATTCTATGATTCTACAATTCAATGAATAAAAAACTCAACTTATACAGAAGGTCTCCAAAAATCAGCGTACTTGAGTCTATGTAAGGAAAACCTGCATGGAGACATCCTAATGATCTTTGTATACTTTAAAGGCTTCACAGAGAAAGAGATAAGAAAATATTCTGAATACCTACTGGGGAGAGAAGTGCTGTGATGGGGTTAAACTGCAGCAGAGGAGGTCTAGGTCAGGTAGCAGGAAGAAATCTTTTTAATGATGAGAATAATTAAACACTGACATCTCCAAGGATGGTAGTAGAATTCTTACCTCTTGAGTTTTCAAAACAGGATGGAAAGGTATCAGATGAGAACAGGTCAGTATGACTCTACCCTGGGGCCACAGAGAGATCAAATGATTATTGGAGTTGTCTTCTACATGTATCTGAACTCTACTAATCTATGACATTGCCCTGTGACTTTATAGGCATCAGTTTTTGTGAAGATGCTCATTAACAACATCAAAAACTAGGATGTGAAACTATTTCTGTTGCTGAGAGACAACTAGACAATAATGTCTCCTTGTATGAATCTCTTCAGGCAGTGACAGAAAGGTAAGGACACTGCAGACAGCAGCAGTAGTGCAATTTTCTTGGGTTTCTGAAAAGACAGAAAGCCGGAATGTATGTTTTTCTTTCCTTGAAACCATTCATCAGCCACTGGCTGTACAGAGGATGATCTACTCTTAGACGTGATAAGAAACTGGATTAAAAATAATCTTCCCATTGTGTTTTCTCAACAGAAACAATTGAATACAATTAGTGCAGTGCATTTGCTGAACTCTGGGGAGACCATCTGATGGCCTCATTAGAAAAGGGAAGGTCACCAGGAAGAGAAACTGTTCAGAAATGCTGAAGTCAGGATCATCAGCATTACTCCTTACTAGGTTTATAATTTGGAGCTATTGCTCAGTAATGTTGGTATTCAGGCTTTTGACCAAGAACTCTACCATAAATTAAGAAAGATATATGTTGTTGGAGTTTAATTTTAAAAGATATTAACAGCTAAAGGTTGTTGCTGACTGCTCAACAACTGTAGGAGAGCAAAATGCAATTCACTAGCTGTGAGTAATTCATCACAGGAACAATATTACATGTTATAAAAAGACGCAATAGGTTTTCAGGTACAAAACACAGAATTTCAAAATCTAAACCTCAAAAGTTTCTTTGAGCTTAATAGGCCATAGAGACATGAAAAATACCAATTCATTACCAGTTTGATTCAATGTCTTTTCAAGGACTTGTAAATACTTCATCTCAGGCTCAACTATGACACACAAAATTCCTTTTTAGTGTGAGGTGTCCCTGCACATGGCAGGGGAGTTGGAACTGCATGATCTTAAGGTCCTTTCCAGCCCTAACTATTCAATGATCCTGTGATTCTATGATTCTTTCTATACTGAGAATGGCAATCCTACTATTGCTTCCAGCCCCTTCAGGTCAAGTCCAAAGGTGACTGCATTTGTTTTACATGTTGAGGTGGGTTTTATCTTGCTTAATTTCAAGTTTATAATATAACTCCTAAGCCCCTAATTCCACATTTTAGTCAGTGGTGGGATAATTAACACAGTAAATGAAGTCTAGAGGGAGATTCAGCCGACTTACTATCAGGGGCTTGATTTGGTTGCCTTATCACGAAGAGCAGTACCCTTTAAGATTGCTTGGGGTGTCCTAAACAGTACTATTTGAGATGCCTTGGGATGTCCCATCTGACCTCCACCTGCAAGTCCAGAAAGGTAGGGTCATCTCTACATTTTGCATCATGGCCATGATGTCCCTAAGTATCTTGAATAGCCGAGAGTATCTTCAAGTGCCTATATGTAAGCAACTGAACTGAGAATTGGGTGTTTAGTTTATGAAGAGATAAACTGACCTCTGAAGTCAACTGACTAAGTCTCAACTGTCCGTAAAGTAAGACTAGATACCTGCCTTCTCTTCAGGCACCTCTACTGCTGGAATCCAAATATAGATGAAATCATTTTCAGATATTACATATTAATTCTAACCTCCAAATGGCTGTTAAAACATTTTTACAGGAAGTCCTTCCATTTTTGTCTTCCCCCTTTCCCCCCCATAAAGGTCAATATAGGCTAAAATTATTGACCCTGTGGGCATATTGAAAACCCTTTGATTGAGGCTTTTGCCTTAGGGGAGAAGCAGGTTATTGGGCAAGGGATATATTGTATTGTGTAGCTCAGTCTCTTTCAATTTACTTTCACATCAATCAACCATTACTCATTGCTCTTAATAATTTACATGTGCACCCAGAGAGATTTTGATGAGCATAATTCTTAAAAAAAAAATAATAATAAAGTGAAATAAGGAGAGAAGCAAATGAATGAGGATGTCATACTGAAAATGATCTATTGAGGGTGATGTATACCATAAAGGGGAAATCAGATACTGATTTCTTATACTGTTAAAACAAAATTACTCTTCCACAGTCATGTAAAGTAATCTGAAGCTTCAGAAGCCTGAACTTAACATGTGAGGTTTTCTTTATTCACATTTAGGTTGAATAAGAGAAAACATTTCCATTGATAAGTCAGTAGCATCCTCTCAGTCAACAGGTATAGTAAGAGTCCTGTCACGAGGTTTATCACAAGAATTGTCACAAAGATAACTTAAAATTGTGTCAGACTAAGCACTGTTGAATGTACTAAGTGGAAAAAGTGTGTACTAGCAAATAATGATAATTCGTTTTTCAGGCAAGTATCATTCAGCACTCAAACACATGAACATGCTTAACCTTCTGTGCTTTAAGTAACCCCACTGAGATTCATCCCATATGTGTTTCCAAGATCAATGAATAATTATTTTAAGTTGAAAAACTGAGAACAAGACAATAATCATACATAAACAAGAAATGGGGACAAAGGAAGGAAACAGTACAAAATAAAGATATTATGTGTTTGGCATCAGTACATACATGTCTTTGTGATTCATTCATTTTATAAGCATATTCATCTTCATATAAACAAAGTTTTTCCTTAAGCAGAATATATTTTAATTGCTTTTGGTATGTGACATTAAATACTAAAGCATGATTGTTGCAGGTTCAAACTATTTAATCGCAACTCTTGTCTGACATTATTGTTGCAATCCTGTTCACCCTATGGGCTTCATTATTTACCATTTAATTTTTCACTTTCTATCTTTCTACAGCTTCACTTGTGAACAACAGTTGTTACATATTCCTCTTTCTATCTTGCACCTATGATTTTTTCCCGTTCATGCATATGTAAGATAAGAAACTGAGCAAAACAGAAAAAGCAGTGTATGAAAGTTACTATGTCCTAGTAGGAGAATCAAAGTGTACAGACACAGAGATAGGTATAAGGATTCAATGCACTTATATGATCATTGTACAGAAATACAAGTACTCACACAAAGAAGAATATTCCTTACATTATTTTCAACATCACATTGCAAATATGTGTATGCACATACTAGATAAATATTTTAAGATATTACTTTGGTGATACAGGAAAACTCCATCTCCACAGTAAGGGAAGAATCAACTCATTTGAATTTCTAGTCTGCCTTCTGGAAACAATTATTTCCAGCATGCACAGACAATAATGGGACTTAAGCACTGAGTGGTATGCCACGTTGTACAAGACAGTATGATAATGTACATCACCCTATGCATTCTCTTCTTAATTATTAGTATTGCACATTACAACTGAGTCATATAATTTTGTAATGATGGTAGAGCCAGAAAGGGGAGAGAGAAAACATAAAGAGTCTCAATATTCTGTAGATGTCTCATAAAACAATGTATGTATGCATTAAAAATCATGATTTTAAGATTTATTTCTAGTTGTATCTTCTTTGTGGATTAACAGTGTTCAAATCTTTTATAAATTTATCATTCATACATATTGAAACAGTCTAAAGAGGGAACAAAACCCTTAGGGAATCATCCATACAGTAACCATTTGCCCAATTTGACACAGTCCCTTTTACAAAAGCCATTATATATGTCAAACATCTGCTGCTTCATTCCATCTTCAATCCCAGCTGCTTTGTGTTAAGAAAGATTCTATGAACTGAATCGACACCTACAGTTTCTTGAAAATTAAAATGTTATACTCCATATACTACGGGTATCTACTGTGTCCTTCTGAGAGGTTAACCGGCCTACTAGAATGTGACTCCTCACAACTGACAGTGCATTAAAGAGGAGAAATATTTCGTACCATAGTGCAACAGGAGTGAATATATACTTTATACCAGATTTTGGCTTCAAATGACCAGAAAAAGCTCAAATACAATACAGTTCCAAAATACAGTAGCAATTTTCGCAGCTGTTCATTTTCTAAAGGACCACATAGTGCAGGATAACTGAGGTGAAGAAAGACTGTAATGCTCATACCATTGACACTGGATGGCAGAACAATGTCTTGGAAACCCCCTTGAAGTCAATGCCAAGGCAGTTTTCTGTAGTACAATGTGGTGTATGAAGTAGTCACATCAAGTGAGGTAATGTCTAGAATACAATTCTACCATTTCTGGGCCAAGCACCTGACTCACTCAACTGCTGTATGATAAAACAGGAATCACATAATAAGCTTTTTAAACTTCCACAGAGGCCTGGAAATTAGAAAACTATTTGCCCACCCAATATGAAGTTGCAAGAGCCCTGCAGGCAGATAACAAGCATTCTGGAGCACTCAAGATAAGTTACCAATGAACTAGAATATTAAAAGAAGATTTGTGCATCAGATTTAGACACATTTGCAATTAGGTAGCCCTGGAAAGTGAGTGAACTGGATTGGTTGCTGATTGTTGGTACCTTTAGGTATTTAAACCTCATTTTACATGTAAGTAAGGTGTGCTGCAACCTAGTCCATGAATATTTAGGAGAAAATAGGTACATTCCAGGCAGTATGCAGTCTTAGAACTGAAACAAAACCTCTTATTCCAACTGTGCCACCTCCTGGCTACCTATCCATACCCCATGGGGCGCTATGTTATGTATTTGGGAAGAGATGCATTTCCATGTTACAAAAGGTTGATAGATGAAAAGTAGATGTTGTGAAGGGAATAAGAATAAAGTGCAGCAGACAAAAGTACTTGCAAGCATTGTGAGCTTAATGTTTGATGTGAAAGTTCACAGAAGATTGAGTTTATGTTAAGAAACAACTAAGAAATAATCAAATTAACATTAAGGCAGTGACAAACCATTTAAACTTCTTTGTATGCATGTGATACATAAGCAGATATAAGATCTCATTGCTTTGAAAAAGATTAAATTGAATAGATGAGAACTTCTTTGTGGCACAAATGAAATGGCTTGCTGTGGGCTGCTGTGCTGTAGGCTGTGCATGTACGTAGCCTGCTATGAAACACTTACAGAGGTTTCTGGCTCATTTCCTGTTCAAAGTTTCCAAATTTTCCCACTACATGGATATTTTCTGGAATTTTCTTGTTCATTTTTCATTTCAGCTTGGATCTGGTTATTATTTTTTTCTCTTTAGTATTCTCACTTTGCTTTGTTGTTCTCATTATTAATCTTTAAAGGTTTATTTAAATTATAGATACTTTTATTTTCTGGGGGCAGAGGTGCAAAGAAATTTCTTGGAAGGGTGAATGAAGATGAAATCCTGCCTGGCCAAGCATCCACTGATAGGATGTCTGGCTCAGGTGATGAGGGGAAAGCGATGGATATGGTTTCTCGTCACTTTAGTAAAGTTTCCTGCCCTATCTCACACAGCATCTTTATGGACAAACAGGATGTACAGCCTAGAAAACTGGAGACTAAATGAATTGCCAGGCTCAGAGGAAGAGACTTCAGTGAAACAAAGACCACTGGAGCCCAGTCACCGTTAGTGAACCCCAGAGGTGAATAACAGGGACAGTACTATTTAATACTTTTGTTAATGATCTGGACCGTGAGACAGGCTGAAGAAGTGGGCAAAAAAGTATCTCATGAAGGTCCACAAAAGGCAGTACCAAGTCCTAAACCTGGGAAGAAATAACACTAGGTACCAAGAGAGGCTAGGAGCCAAGTGGATGGAGAGCAGCTTTGAGGAAGTGGACCTCATGGTACTGATAGATACCAAGTTAAGCATACGCCAGCCATGAGCTCTCGTTAGAAAGAGAACCGAAAGCCTCCTGGGATGTAGTAGAAGGAGCATTTCCAGTAAGTAGAGAGAGATTACATTTCCTCTCTGCGCAGCCCTAGTGAGAGATATCTGGAGGGCAATGTCCAGTGCTGACTGGACTTTTTACTGTGATGGTGATCCACCACTGGAACAGAAGGTTGTGGATTCCATCTAAAAGACAATCTCTTAGACACAGCCTTGGGTATCCTGCTTTACATGTGTCATGGGTTCAGCAGCAGCAGTCATTTTTCTCCTTCTCGGTAGCTGGTGCAGTGCTGTGTTTTTGACTTTCAGCCTGAGAACAGCGCTGATAACACCAATGTTTTTAGTTATGGCGTAGTGACGTTTGGTCTGGCCAAGGACTTTTGGAGCCTCATGCACTGCCAGGGAGGAGGAGAAGCCGGGAGGAAGCAGAGACAGGACACCTGACCCAAACTGACCAAAGAGGTATTCCATA
>JAOEHY010027348.1:0-19925 GCA_025447955.1 Psilopsiagon aurifrons
ACTGAGGCAAAGAAGTCATTAAGAACCTCAGCCTTCTCCAAATCCAGGGTAGCCAGTTCTCTTGATAGCTTCCGGAGGGGGCCCATGTTGTATCTAGTCTGTCTTTTATTATACTTATAGAATCCCTTCCCTGTATTCTTCCCAGGCTGTCTTTCCTTGCTTCCACCTTTTATAAGCCTCTTTTTTCCTTCAAATTTTCCTCAGCAGCTCCTTATCCATCCAAGGAGACCTCCTGGCCCTCCTGCAGCACTTTCTTCTAGTTGGGATGCAACACTCCTGAGCTTGTAGTAGGTGATCAATGAATATCAACCAACAGTCTTGGGCCCCCATGCCCTCTAGGGCTGTATCCCATGGAACCTTACTGAGCAGGTTCCTGAAGAGGCCAAAGTTTGCTCTCTTGAAGTTCAGGGCAGTGAGCTTGCTGCATGCTCTTCTCACTGTACTGAGGATCTCGAATTCAACCATCTCATGATTGCTGCAATCAAGGCTGCCCTGGAGTGTCACATTTCCAACCAGCCCTTCCTTGTTGGTGAGCACGAGGTCAAGCATGGCACCTCTCCTTGTTGGCTCCTCTACTACTTTCAGAAGGAATTTGTTTTCCACACAATCGAGGAACCTCCTGGATTGCTTGTGTCGGGCCGTACCGTCCCTCCAACAGATATCAGGGTGGTTGAAGTCTCCCATGAGAATGAGGGCCTGCGAGCATGAGGCTGTTCCTATCTGTTTATAGAGCACTTCATCCATTGCGTTCTCTTGGTCAGGCGGTCTGTAACAGATCCCCACAATAATGTCTCCCACCTCTGTTCTCCCTTTAACCCTGACCCAGAAAGTGTCTACTGCTCACCTGTGCCCAGACAGAGTTCCATACTCTCCAGCCTATCCCTAACATAAATAGCAACTCCCCCTCCCTGCCTGCCAGGCCTGTCTTTTCTAAAGAGCCTGTAACTTTTCATTAAAACACTCCAGTCATAGGAGCCATCCCACCATGTTTCTGTGATGCATATTATATCACATCCCTCTAGATGTGCATGCACCTCTAATTCCTCTTAATTGTTCCCTATGCTGCAGGCGTTTGTATAGAGGCATCAGAGCCAAGCTCCAATTGAAGCAGGTTCATTGGCTGGAGTGGCTGGAATATCTCTACATTGCTCTGAGCATTTATTATATGTGCTGGCAAGTGACTGGGTGTGTTGGGATGGAATGATGCCCCCCTCCCCCAACACACGTAGTTTAAAGCTTCCTTGACCACTCTGGAAGACTTGACCAATAAGGAGGAGTACTTGTATGTGTCCACTACAGGGGGATCGTTAATAGTGAATAAAAAGCTGTCTTCCAGACACATGAGCTATTTGTGGAAGAATTAAATTCTGAAGTGGTTTAAGAGGCAATCAGGAGCTCAGGAACAACAAAACACCAGGTGCTGATAATGTTGCCACTGAATTATTAGAAATGGGAAAGAATATGACAATTCTTTTTCATGATTTGGAGGTTCAAAAAAGGATTTCAGGAGAATGAAAGCAGGCAGTCAGTTTGCTATTTGCAAAACAGGAAACAAATCAGAAAGAACATCACTCTTGTTTTCTCACTCACTATGGCAAAAGGTACTTTGCTGCTGGTGTTTTTTCATCTTTACATTACTTTTACTGAGGATATGTATGAAATACACATTCTGGAAAAGTATATAATCTATGAATCATCTGGGTTTATTTTGTTATTTCTGGGGAGGAAAACATGTTAAGATTATTAGAATGCCTATGTCAGTTTCTTGTACTTTTAAGACCTTGCGTGACCTGGAAACGAAGCATGTAGAAAACATAGTACAGTTATCAGAATGGTGTAGCTATGTGTTTGGAGTGCAAAATATAGTGTAGAAAATGTGGAATCACGACTGTTCCATTTTGGAGACTTAGTGCAATATGCTGACATTGCTGCTACTTTATGTCTTTCTGGAAGGGGTAGTACAGTTACAGTACAAATCCCAAAATACCCAGTTTTTGCAAACGTAGGCACTGCTTTCGTAATCTTGTGAAGGGGAATTTAAGACTTGAAGAGCATTATAGGAAAATTGAGACCAAAGTGCAATGAAGCTGAAATCAAATGCACAGTTGCATTTGTGTCAAATAAACAGGACAGGGAGAAATATGGCCTCAACAGAAAAGAAAGTACAAAATCTGAGATGCAAAGTAGCCCTACAGCCTTTAATACTATGATTTTACAGTAGGAGGTTTTTTAAACTTACATCATGATACAACTTTGAATCATGACATTCACTGGACAGGATTATAGATCATGTGTATAAACCAAAGGAAGTTCTCTTCAGACATAACTTCATTTAGTATACTAAAATGCTACAAACCATCTATTTGCATGGAATTACACTATATTTTCAATTATGTTTTATATCATGAATAAACAACTTTTTGAACCATTACTCCTTGGTCTTGCATTCCATTGTAAGTCAATGCAGAGATGTCCTTGTGTAATATACAAGTAGCATTAGAACATGTCAGTTATTTAAAACTCACCCTGCAACCAGCTTTACAGCTAACTCTGAGGATTTGATGTTTCTCTTTTCTGTTCATATTCCTGGTAGTAATCCAGAGTTCAAGTGCAACGGTGCAGTACAAGATTGGCAGCTCTGGCTCAATGGAATAACCAAATCAGTATTATGAGGATCACAAATACATTTATTTTTCCAAACTGTAGGACTGATAGAACAAACTGCACTGAAGGTTGTTATTCTGCCTTTTTTTAAGTGATTACAGCATGTACAGCATAAAGCTATTAGCAAACACTGTGTGCTGGAGCACTGAGCTCCCACCTGCACCTACATTTGGATGGACTTAATATTCTCAGCTTGGCTAAGAGTTCAGAGCAGCTTTCCATTAGAGAAAACAAGGGAAGAAAACAACAGTCACAAAAGAGACTCTTTGATGAGCAACTGTCTAGAAAAAAAGGCCCAGAAAGATGGAAAATATTACAGGCACTTACTTTTCCTAAAAGACAAAAACAAAAGCAAAAAACAAGTCAATTTCTCAAAAATATTGTGAAATTGGTTATCATATGCCTTCTTCCATCCTGATGAAGCAGCTGCTTTATTCTCACAATATGTACCCAGTTCTACGGGAAGGCAGCCTGGTTTCTGAGACCACACCTGCACCCCTGCAGTACCTGGCTCTGCCTGCTGCTGACCTGACAAAGAAGGGAGAAGCAACCTCCAGCCCCAGCCATTGCCTGCTATGTTACCTCCTGCTCTCCAGCAGCCTTAAGGCACTGCAGAGATCTCCTACTTTGTCCTTTCTAATACTCGCCCTGGTGAGGAGTAGCTCCGTGGGAAGGAGATGAAAATGGGAAGGGACCATAACTACCAGTGAAAGTTACCCAGCACAGGTCACAGAGCACAGTTTTGATTGCATGGGAGTCCTCAAGGCTGGAGTGAATTTACATTAAGTGTCCCTGTGGAAGGACAAGACCAAGATTTCTCCCAGGGCTGGTGATGCCATGTTATACCTAAAGAAAAACCTGGACAAAGCATATAATCTGTCTTTGCTGTGCCAGAGAGGGAAAGTTAATTTCCAGGGTCTCACTTGGTGCTCACACTGGGCAGCTCCTGCAGGACCATTCTTTCCATCAAAGGGCTGTTTGTCAGCGTATTTTCTTGTGCAACATTTGTGGCATTTTTCATTAATACGCTGGATTATTATTTCCTTTTTAATCCTCTCCAGAATGCTGTACCAGAGGCAGCATGGGGTTTGCTTTCACCGCTGCATTTCTGTTTTCTCAGGTGCTATAATAACAAAATTCAGAACACATAGAGAACAGTATCACACTGCTCTACAGCCCCCAGATAGGAAGCCAGAGAAGATAAGTCTCTTCAGTTAGAAAGGCCTGTTTCTGCTTGCTATTTTCCCAAAGGCAATTCCAGGTTGGGATCAGAGAGGCATCTTTTGTAAACCGAGGCTGCTAGACAGTAGGATTTTAAGATATTTTGGGCAGCAAGCTGGGGAACATTTAGCTGTGGTGTGCTAGAGGATCTTAGGATTTCATTTAAGACTGGAAGGATTAATCTAGTTTGTCCTTTTCTCTGAATCAGGTTTGCACGTGCATTTCACAGGCTGGCTGTGCAGGAACAGCATTTCTGCCCTGTTGTTGTAGATGTTACATTTGAGTCTTATTTCCGAGGTGGAAAAATGGGAGCTTTTATTGTGTTTTTCCTTTGGTGGCATTAGGGTTTTGCTGCTGCCCAGAGCCCTCCGTGGTGAGGGAAGGGAGAGAAAAATTTATGCAGGCATTAGGAGGTAGCTATCAAAGAATGCATCATGGGGCAGTGATGAACTGATGAAAATGCAGTAAGTATGGAAAAAGTGGAAAGTAAGGCAAACCTTAAAAAAAAAATTATTATCAGATGGTTAATAGAATATGGAAAAGATCCTATAATTCCCTTTTGCCTTGACCTGTCTCACACTGGTGTACCATCCAACTACTCATCTATTTCATTGAATTATTGAAGAAGATCAGTCCTGAAAAGTCTTTTTACTGACATTTGAGTACCAGAAAATTCATTTTTTTGCAACAAGAAGAAAATCTTTCGGGGCTCAGCTATAATAAGGGGCGGAAATGTAGCATTGAAAATGTTCAAGCTAAACACAGTCAAATGCACCTGCAGGTTAGCCCACAGTTTGAGAATATATTCTTAGGAGTATGTTGGAAAGTCAGTGGTCAGCAAACTTCAGAAAAAAAGAAGAAAGAACTTAACCAGAAATAAGGAGGAAATAAAGTTGCCAGGAAATGCTGAGTATTTAAAAGTTGCCAAAAGAAGTAGTATATACTCCATCCCCTGCAGTGCTCAAGGCCAGGTTGGACAGGGAGACATGGCCTAGGGTGAGGTGTCCCTGCCAATGGCAGGGGAGTTGGAACTAGATGATTTTAAAGACCTTCCAACCCTAACTATTCTATTATTCTACGATTCTATGAATCAGGGACTTCTCCAAGTCCTCTGCTTTTTTAGTTTACTGTTATATTGTATACCTTAATAAAAAAAAAATAAAAAAATGATGGCTGCTCTGCTTTGGTTCCAGCTTCAGTTATTTCTCAGAGCAATTGATGCTTTATTAGACCATAGGCTATTTGTGCTAGATGGTTTCTCCACCTACTGTAAAGTTTGAAATGAAAGGAAAAAACCCAAGATGTGATTAACAAAATTGGCAGTCCTGTTGGCAGTGCAGATAAGCAATGCTGAAGAAGGGACACATTGAATTCTGAGATTCAGAGCTAAGGCTCCCCCCCCAAATCATACCCATGCTAGTCAAAAATTTCAGAATGTTGATGACTGAAAAGCAGAGCCCAAGACTATAATGATGAGCCCAGGATCTCACCCGAGGGACAGTATACTCATGTAGTTGCCTCTTGATCACCACACACCTACCCCTTTGACATCACCCATGCACTGGGCAGGCTAAGTACTGCCTATGCACCTCATACTGCAGGACAAGGCCCTGAAGGACTTATTTTGTGCAGTGTAACACTGCTACTGAGCTCAAAAAATATTCTCACACTAAGGTAAATATATCTTTTTGTTTCATAAAAAACACTGAATTAGCTTCTCCTCTCATAGTTATTCAAAGCAGCTCCTCAGGCTTTGCATAGCATTACAGAAATTTTAGAATAGGCTCATCTGCCTGCTGGCAACTGTGATTGAATTGCCATGCTGAGTGGCATAGAAAGGGATATGAATTAGAAAGACTGCCTTCAGAGGACTGACGCGTGCTGCTTGGCCACCATTGTTAGGCCAATTATGGCAATGGATTAAAAATGTAGTCCTCAAAATAAAAAATAAGTAAAAAAGTGCCCATAAACCTGTGGCATACCAAGAGGCTGGCTACTGGCTCTGGCAACTGTTTCTGTACAAAAGCTAGGTTTAACAATAAGACTCTCAGTTTCACTGCCTACATCCAAGTTTGTGAAGCCTTCATGCAGTAATCTTTCTGAAGTTGTGTACATAGAAACAGGGAACCAGCCTCTGCTCCTGGACAGTTTGAATTTGTAAGCTTTTCCTGGTTGAAGAACAAATAAGACACATTACCAGTGATGTGGGTGTATGGGCTTTTTTATTCATAAATCTGCATATATAATTTAAAGTAAGTTCCCATGGCTGGTCTTTGTAACCTACTTGTCATGGGGCCTGGAGGGAGCATCATGCCGTGTGTGTGGTTTGAGAGCAGTGAGGGGCTACACAGCATCTATTGCTGGCTTGAAAGTGGTGTTTTAAGAGGTTAGAGGCTTCAAGAAAAGACCTTTGCACGTTTCTAAAACAGATGGGAAAAGTTAGAGGAAAGGAGTTTGAAAACTCCTCCTTGTGATCATGCTCTCAAATATCACACATAGCTGCGAGCTGAGCCAAGGAGTTAGGGTCACTAGATAATGTAAGGCATTTTTCAACTAATTTTGTCATTCTCTTTTCTTTGAATTAATCTGAATTTTTAGAGGGAAGTGCAGAGAAAGTAAAGAGAAATGTTTCTTACAGTGCTCACCGTAAGGAATTCAAATATTTGCCTTCATTCTGGATGGATAAATATCCTTTGGCAATTGATGCTATTATTGATCTTCACTGCACAAATACAGCTAAACAGGAGCCATGGGATCTGTGTGTAACAATCAGAACAAGCAAGCAGGCAAGAAATATAACAGGGTTTGCTTTTTTAAATTAATTTCTTAATAATCTATTTGGGCTGGGGAAGGAGGGAGTGGAACTATATTTGAAAGTACCCACATGCTGTAATTCGACTCATTTAAAAAAAAAATAAGACTTCAAGAAGAAATGACTAGTTATGACTCCAGACTATGTCTGTAAGTTTATTACTAACTTTGAGCCTCCCCCCTTCTTCTGGTACAGTAGTGTTGTGGGCTCTTCACTCATTTCTTGGGCAGATCAGTCAAGACAAATGAGGAAACCAGTGGGATAAACTACTGCTTGGCCCAAGTAACGATAGCCACTTGTGGTCAATAGCCTTTTCCTCATACAAGCAATTTTTGATGGAAGGGGAAGTGAGGCTGCACAAACAAATCAAAACTGCTTTCAGTCCATACAAAAAGTTAATGTTTGCATTTTAAAAATACAAGATGCCTATTGGATATAGCTGAACTTATCGAGCCTGGTGAGCAGTTCTTTTCTCTGGTTTTGGCTGAGGTAGATTTAATTTTCTTCATAGCGGTGAAGTTGAGGCTATATTTTGTATTTGTGCTGGAAACAGTGTTGATAATTAAGAGATTTTTTCACTGTTGCTGAGCAGTGCTTACCCAGAGTAAAGGCCTTTTCTGCTCCTCATACTGCCCTGGCAGTAAGTAGCCTGAGGATGCACAAGAAGCTGGAAGGAGACACAGCCAGGACAGCTGATCCCAACTGACCAAAGGGATATTCCATACCATATGACATCATGCTCAATAATAAAACTAGAGGAAAGCCTGGTTGAGCAGCTGCTGCTCAGGGACTGGCTGGGCATCTGTTGCTTGGTGGTGAGCAATTGCACCACTTGTCTTTCAGGGGGTTTATTTCTCTTTCTTTGTTGCTTTTCTTTTAATTTGAATCACTCATCTTTCTTGGATTTTATTTTTCTGTCTTTCTTATTTTTCTTTTAATTATTAATTACTATTCCTCTCCTTCTCTTTCTTGTTGTTATTATTACTATTATTGTTATTATTGTTGTAATTATATTATTATTTTTATTATTGTTATTATTATATTATTATTTTTTTATTGTTGATATTTTTATCTCAGCCCACTAGTTTTCTCCCTTTTTCCCTTCCAATTCTCTTTCCCTGTCCTGCTGCAGGGAGCAGGGAGGGGTGTGAATGGGCAGCTCTGTAGTTGCTTAGATGCCATCTGGGGTAAAATCAGAACACTCTTTCATGCTAAATACATTTCTGAATGGTTATTACTGCTGTTTTCAACTGTTTCTGAAGCTTGTGTAATTCTTGCCAGACTACTGGCTCTATAGGGTGTGCTGGTAATGTGTCTTGTTGGAGGTGTAGTATGACAATGAATTTAGGACAGAGGATGAAGATACATATATCAATTGCTAAAAGTAGTATTCTCTCAGTCCCCTGTGCCAGAAATCTCTTCCAAATTAGATTTTGTGGAATCCTAAGACAAATGAGATATGAGATGTAAGTGCATTCTTTTGTATTATCTTGGGTACACTTAAGCTTAATGGGCAACTATCAAGTTTACTAGCTTGGAACATATGCAGCATATTTTTAAGTTTTCTGGTTTATATTTATAAATGCTCTTATTCTGATAATGATTTTTTCAAAATAAACTCATACTTCATTTGAGTGAAGCTCATACCTCTGTGGCAGATACTTGGCCGTTTGAAACACTGTATGAAGAAGTAATAACAGAAATCCAGTTCCCTATTCAAAAACATTAACCTTTCATTATAAGCTGTAAATCCTGCTGAGAAGTCAGTGCATACTTAAAAGGGCTTCTGATATGAAACTATGAATTTAGCTGACCTCATAGGTGAAGATCTTTGTGTAAAACCAGAAGAAGTTATGACTGAAGTAATCACCATCTTAAGTACCCTCATTTATTAAAGGATAGTGAAAAAGGCCCAGGAACTGCTCCAGCTGAAGTACCAAATTCCCTTGCTTTCAGCAGCATATGACTGAAATTGTACCTGTTAAACAGCCTTGCATTTATGTTATAGAAAAATAAGCTTTACAGCAAATGCCCTTATGTTATAGAAAAATGTGGTTTTACATTCAAGAACCTCAGGAAGTATGCAAAAAGAAACTGTGGCATGCCAGAACAGGATTGGGAGAAAAGAGAGATGACTTAGACACTCCATGTCTATTGCTTGGGGGTCCTGAACCATGTAGACATTATCTTTTCCTTTGGAGAGGATGCCCTGGAGCTGATGTGGACCCCTTGGTGCTCGCCTGAATGCATCTCTGGGATTGTATGATGTGACTAAATAGAGTAACACCTGTAAGCATTACAGCTGCATCTAAACCTTTCAAGAAGTTGTAGTTATGGACTACTTTTCAACCACAAGGATACCTGTCCATCTAATCTCTTTTGAGGATATGGTGCTCAAGAAATGACAGCTCCAGCAGTATCATCGCTTCTGTGGGAGTGGGAGATGGTACATTAGAAAAGTCTCAGAAAGGTAAAGGCTGCTTCCTCAAACATAATATGTTAGCTGAGCTGTTTACACTGGGATCTTCATTCAGAGTGCTCAGAGAAGCACAGAACAACCTTAATCTGCAAGAGAGGTTTGAAGAAAATAGGAATTCTTGTAGGCAGCCAGGATGTCTGTGCATAGCTCTTACTGTAGCCTGCAAAACCATCAACAGCAGTTTTGAGAACCATCATGCAAGCGAAGATAACAGGCAAAACCAAAATCAATGGCATTTCACTTGCTCATTAGTAAAAGTTATGCATAAGTAATAAAAGTTATTCACCAGTAAGGTGAATAGTATGGTACACAGTTCATTTGCAGCTTCTTACTAGTGTCAGGATTTTTAAGACTAGATCCATGAATCCCTATATTCCAAAGGAGTCAAATGGATTTGAACGAAAGCAGGAAGTGTGAAGCAAGCTGAAAACTGCATTGACTTCACTTAGCAGTATGATTTATGTCTGTGATAACTAGTGACAAGTTCCGTGCCTAACCATGAGTAAGATACAGCATTAATCATAATATAGTGGTGTCTGTTTTATGGAGAGTTTAAAATTAGGTTTGCAATAAGTTTTCAAATTTTGAAGTCTAATTTAATTGATTTTATTTCCTAAATGTATATCAAATTAGGCTTTATTAATATTTTGTGAAAAGAGAGAGTAGATCTGAGGGTAACAACAGTGTTATTTCTTCTCCTTACACAAAAGAAAAAAAAATATCAACTGATACCATGACATAAATAGACATCAAAATAAGAATACAAGAGCTTCATCATCAGCATCACACCGAAGGTGATTTTACTCAACTTGTAGGTCACCATTAGTGAGCAGCAGTGGTAGCTTACAGACAAAATGTATAGAGGCATGTTCAGCCAGTGGATTAGAAGTTTTGAAGTTGGACGTAGAATGTGAGCTATTGTGTTTAGTAAGCGCCAAAGGACCCAATTTCAGCCACTGAAATATCCTGCAAAAATAAGTCCTATAATTCAATTACATGTTTTACAGGAAAGCAATTCCTTCTGGTTGGTTTTAAATCTGCTGTTACATCACTGAATACTGAACTGTTGTATTGAAATAAATCATGGGCAAGCATTGCCTAATGATCTTCTCTTTACTACTCATGATCTTGCAGCTCAGTACTGTATCTTTCACTGCCTTCTGTTCTCTGAGCTGAAGAACTGCAACGTATTTAATCTCTATTGAAAAAGCAAAAGGAAAAGAAAAATACAAAGTGAGTACGTCATGAAGCCTCTGAATTTATCTCTGGTGAAAGAACTTTAGGAGATTATGTCAGTTGAAGTGAGAAATTTAACAACCCAATCCAATGAATAATTCCAAATTTTTAACTGTAGCATTTTTAGTTGCAAACAGAATTTATGAATACCGGCAGGAGAGGAAAAACATTTCAAGCATCTATACACTTTTTTTAAGACTGCCTTTCCTTCTGACTTCGAGGAACTTGCAGAATTTATTCACAATCACATTGTTGTCAAGGTCATGAGATCTCAAACAACATTAGGGATTAGAGACAGAGGCCAAATAAGACCCTTTGTCTCCTCAGCATTTATGTGACCACTGAGATCAGTTGTACAATGTATCCTTATGAATGTCAATAGATATTAAAACTGAAAGTGATTATCTGAACCATAGAATCATAGAATAGTTAGGGTTGGAAAGGACCTTAAGATCATCTAGTTCCAGGTCCCCCTGCCATGGGCAGGGACCAGCAAACTAACTCATCACTAAACTTTGCTAATAAAACTGACATGACTTTAAAATGCAGCAATGAATGAAAAAGGAAAATGAGAAAAAAGGATACTCTAAGGTTTTTTTTTTTTCATTTGATGTCAGGTATGCCTTTCTGGGGGAAGAAGAGGCTTTAGAGCTTAATGGCTGCAACCCTCTCAAGTGCAAGAATCCAAGAGAAAGGGTATTTACAAGGCAGTGAGTTGTCAGAGAGGGATAATGTTGCTAAGATACTGGAGGGTACCATAGGATTTCCCTCATATGCCTTCTAGGCTATGGATTGCATTAGGAGACAATTAGTTTTTTAAATAGAAAGATGAAATATTATTCCTTGTTTCAAGAAAAAACCATTACCTAAAACTCTTCAAAGTTTAAGTTAATCCTAGAAAGCTGAATGGCATTTGCTATTCCTAATACGAACCCTTTATTTCAAATAGATCTATTTAATTCTAAGCTAAATTGAAAAGTTATTTTGATGACAAGTTATCTCCTTTTGCAGAAAAGAAAAAAAGCATTTTCTTGTTATTTTTCCTCCTTTAGAAAGTCCTATTCAAATATAAATACAAATATGAAGATACAGGCTTTGCTCTCAAAAGTGCTGCTCTGTCACTACCTTTTTGATGCATGAACATGATAAAAGTCTTCAATGTAGCCTTGATGAGCTCCAAGTGTTCTTGGACTCATGCACACAAAATGGATATATCTTCAAAGCAGAAAATCTTCCAGCTCCTTTTGTCTATAACAAATGAGAATCACTTAGAAAGAAAACAGCAGAATTTTTACTTGGGGGAACAGAAAAAAGTATAGTTTGAAAATATATTTCATTATGTTTACTAGTCTGAGAAGCAGGTTCTACAATGATCTATTTGTAAGAAATAAACTTCTTCTATTCCAGTGATATTTGATTGCATAAATGCTTTTGTATGAAACTTACATACATTTTAAAAATGAAATATATTTTTTTTATTGTTTCATCGAAATCTGCGGTTCAGAAGCATGATTCTTTTGTTGCAGGAGGAGAAATATCCAGTAATTTGAACATGACAGTGTAAATCAAGATCTGAAGTAATATTATTTGCTACCAATTTACTCTTGAACTATTTTGTAAATGAGTTCACACCTGTAAATACAAACATCAAGAAAATGTGTGGCTGGGCTTTCAATCTGTTTTAACACCCAGCAAGGCTATTGACATCTACAGACAGTGGACAACCTCAGCTAATGTATTATTATTAAAACACATCTCTCAAAATGAAGCAATTGTAATTTTCGATTGTTTTTATAGCTGAAGCACTCAATCAGCCATATAACTTCTGAAACCCTAATAGACCAGAGATTCTGGCACCACAACTTCTATGGAAAAAGAGCACAACAAGGAGATTCAATTTTGCTTGATAAGTTGCTTGAACATATTTGAAGGAAATTTGTTTGACAAATGTCAAGACAAAACAGATTCTGAGTCAACAGCTAAGATGAAACAATCTGCACTATGCAATGAGATGCTTAATAATGGACATCCTTCAGTTAGGACAATCAAATCCATGGAAGGAGTCTGGGGTATGGAAGAAAGTCTTCTCAACCTCCCACGAGGTTGTCTTACCTATAACTATTCACTAGAAATAAAACATCCTAAAACTAAAACTGCTATGTAACACATCAAGAGATGACAGAGAAACTGAGGGCAATGGAAAGCATCGTCAACAAATGAACGTCTAATAATGTCCTCAGAGAAGGCAACACAGAACTTCCTGTCAACAGCCATTGAGATGATCCCTGCAGTCCAGCAGTGTGCTAAATCCATTGCTCCCACTAAAGGGCATGCAATAATATTCTGCCTGGCAAGAACTTTCTCAAAACTGAAATGATCCACACATTTCAGCTTCTGCTAAGCACTGCTGGTGTCATGCTCCATGCTGAACAAAAAACACTGTTAAGAGGACCTGCCAGAGACATTCAAACTTGTTCTCAGTAGGGGACATAGGGCCAATTTCAGATGATGGAAATAAATATGGCAATTAAACATTAAAAAAAAAACTTTGCATAAGCCACTACAAAGTGAGCTGTGCTGTTTTTACAACTGTCACTAGCTGGAGACAAATGCTTTACTCCCTTAAATATGAGAGGAAATCCAGGATGCTGGAAGCTGATTTGCAGTCCACCTGCCATTGCCATGGTGTGATTCAAATGAGGAAGCTGGGGTTCACTCTCAGAGCTGTACACAGTGCTCCAGAGCTGCTGATCTTGCAAGTTTTCTTCCTGTCTGAGGATGCTTGTAAAGCTACTCTCAGCCTGCAGCAGCTCATCCTGGAGCCATAAGAATAATGTTTTGCTCCTGCAAGAGTAAAGAGGTATTCTAGGCACCTGGGGAGGTGCTGGTGAGCTACAACCTGGAGAAAAATGGAGCCCTTTTCTACCCTATTTTTTAGGGAAAAAATATTTGGGCTCCTCTTAAAACCTGTAATTTTATTCAGCCTTTCTCTTTTTTCTTCTCTTCATTGTGTAGCTGACATTCTCAGCCTTGCTGGGGAACTTTCTCTTCTGTGCTGATCTAGAAAGAGTCATAGGGAAGATGTCAGTTGCCGGGTTTGAAACAAAGTCAGGTTGTTCCGGCTAATCCTGCTAGAAGAGTCATTGTACGTATTATTAACTGTTTTTTTCATAGCTGGCAAGGAAAGCTGGAGGTTGATAAATGATTACTCTCTCGCCTGCTGGCTGCATTTGAGTGAGCAGAGTTGCAAGGACATGTTGCAAAAGCCTTAACAAAAAGTGCTCTTACTCACCACTAAAGACTTTTCCAAATAGCACAGTAATGTGTAAATGTCTTTTCACTCAGCATCATGCTGGAGAACTGCTATATTTCCCCATGTCCCACCAATGATGGCACTTCGTGCGGCTTAGTGAAGAACAGAAACTAGCTGAAGTCTTTCAGCTACATTGGTTTCTGGTTACTGCTCCCATGTTTGTACAGGGTTTCTCTGTGCCATTCTGGGCTGGGAGCACATGAGTTCTAGAGTGTGCCACAGCTTTCCTAGGAAAATGAGGTTTTTTAGTACTTCCTACCGGCAGAGCCTTGCCTCCGGGACTCCGCATCTACACAAGGAGTGGCCAAAGGCTATTACTATTATTTCCTGTATTGTTACAATGCCTAAAAATTCAAGGCAAGAATCAGGCCTGATTGTGATGGGAGTTGAATAAGCACAGCTGGAAAGTCCTGCTCCGGAGGATTTATGGGCTCTTGTAGCAGTAATCCTGATTATAATAATTTACACACTTACAGTAGCAGAGCCTGTGGCAATTTAGCCTGTAAAATGTAAGCATGCTGTGGAGCAACAGAAGAAAATGGCTCTAAGGGATATTCATATGGAACACCTGATTCATGTGCCAGGGTTTAGGAGACTAGTCTCACTTTATAGACATTGGATAGTGGGGAAGATCCAACAAGCAATTCATTGTACTCAAATTAGGCTCCTGCACTGAATCACAACCTGAAAAAATTCTTGCCCTATCTCACATGAAAAAAGAGCACTTCCAAGTTGGATACAAATGGTTTGTGTCAAGTTTAGGCAGTTTTAAGACCTCCACAAACACAATTTCACAAAAGGTGAATACTGATAATAATTCTGATCCCAAGTACATCAACACTACATCATTCTGATGAAATGTGTGGTTTTATCAAAATTTAAATGTGTCATGCAAGTAAGTCAGTTGTAATGAAAGGGCTTAGAAAACAGTTGGAAGTTTTAATTTCCTTTTTATCATGTTGATCCTTTTTCTTTACCTTATTGCTATATTAAATTCTGATTTTAACTTTATAATTAATGTTATGGACATACAATCAATTGCGTTTGAACATGAGTAATTTAAATTAATGGAAGTTCCTTAAAACAAACATAATAAAATAATTCTGTGTTACTACAGCACTTTTAGAAATTATTATTATTCAACTATATAGATGCTGTTTGCCGATAAACGATAGCCTAACCTATATACAATATATGGAGACCTTTATATAAAAAAAAAAGATTTCTCTATATGAAAAATATGATATATTGCTTAAGCTTTTTGTAAGTTTTGCAGTGTCAGCTCCACAATTTAGAATTCTTAGAAGAAGAATGAAAGGCCGCAGCAAATCAGATCGAAGGTCTGGTCTGTACAGCTCAATATCCTCTCTCTGACTGTGTTCCAGAACAAGTGAGTGAAGAAGAGTGCAGACTTGGGTGAGCATGTAAGTATGCTGAATATGTTGACCACAATCATGGGTCTCAGGACTTACAAGCCCAGTGAGCTGCTTTTTCCTAGGCTTGTCCAGTCTGCCAGGAGTCCATGCAAACTTTTAGCGTCAAAACACTCTGTAGCCAGACCATCCACATCCCAGGCTCTCAGAAGTGTGTTTGGAATCCGCATCCTTTTGATTTTCTTTGATGCCCTTTGTTCTTTTACTGGAAGAAACAGCAAATAAACAGTCCCTGATTCACTTTCTCTTTTGCTTTTGTGATTTTATGGAATTTGCTTTTTTGGGATGCTGGAATTTTATCCTACAGAAACTTCTGTGAAGCAGGCTTCAACTTCTCAGTCATTTAGAGAGAAGATTGCAATTAGCAATAATGTCAGTCCCTTCAATGGATCTTTCTTTAGTGGGTTTGGACGCAGTCATACTGTTAGCATATGAAGAAATATTTTTTTCTAGGCTCTCAGTTTTTAGGGTCAAGTTTTTCTTAGTGAACAGCACTAAAGCACAAAAATAAGCAAATAAATAAATTAATTAATAAAGGAGACTTATTTGCTGTTATGTTAAAATCAGCAGAGGAAAATTCCATGCTTGCCAGTTTCGTATTGTTCACATAGTTCCCAAACTTGATGGAGGGCTGTGAAAATTCCCACTTTCTGCAGACAAAAGAAGTATTACATTTGAGTTGTATTGATCAAGACTATGTTGTACCATGAAAGACAGCAGACTTGCAGCTTCTGAAGGTATTTTGGAGTCCAGACACTCCATATTATAAAAATAGAGTAAGGGCTTTCCAGCGTAAATAAAAGGCCTAAATTAATTGACTACTTTCAGCTGGAGAAAGTGACGCATGTTCTAATAATGCACAGACCATCTTCCATCAAAATACCTTTCTGTCATCTCAGAGGGTTTACTATTATGAATCTTACAAAGTCTGAACATACTTTGAAAATATTTTCAAATGTTATTCTCCAAATCGCCCAAAATGACGGCAAATCCAAAGGCTTGCTGATATTTTTGAAGCTGCACTGGGTAAAACTGAGGTATTTCTCATAAAGCAGGTGGGGAGACTAAAGACAAAATGTTTTATTTGACTGTTGCTCTTCAGAAATACCATATAGGAATGGAAAGCGTTATGCTAATGAACAAGGCAGGACAATTGGGGAAAATTTTGTAATGTATAATGAACAGAATCACTAGTGAAAGTTCAGTCTTCCATACTTCCTAGGAATATCATCTGTTACTGACAAGGCTTTAAACAAGCATTACATCATTATTTTCTGTTGACCAGTTTTGTGTGCATCGTCTACCACGATTTTGCATTTCCTTTTTGTTAATCAGCAAATCTGAAATTCTATGAAAAATCAGCGAATGTCAGCTGAGGGCTGGAAGAGCTTCGCTGGTTAAAGATGTTCAGGTTTTGAGTCAGATAACCTACCAGGTAACAACAGCTAGGTTGCTGCTGGCTGTGATTGGAGGTGAGGGCAGGGGATGAAACTGGAGCTGAAGTGTTTGTATGAGAGATGCTGCTGACTTTCCCCAGCTCCCAAGAAGCCTCACACTGCTCTCTGAGAGCCTCAAGAGAGCAAAAAATATGTGATATCTTAGCTGGAGTGGCTTTCTCTCATTCTTGCAGAAGCCTGTGTTGTACTATGTTGTTGTTCTTATAAATAGCAATGTGTGCTGCATCTGGCACACTTATTATGCTTATTATTATTAATAATGGATGCTGCAGGATGATAATACTAATGTGAAAGGAGAAATAAAGCAACAAGTTAAACAGCTGTGGAAACGTTCAGTACTTCTTCAATACTCATTAATCCTAAAGCTCACTGCTGGATACTGGCTGTGAACCAATGTGGCAGACGGTGAACAACAGTGTCATTTAAAAACCATGCACAGCAATATATTTTACTTCTACATTTTAGGCCTGCAATGTATCATTGTGAATAACTACAATGAAAGGAGGTCAAAACAATATTTAAAATGAAATGTATTAAAACAAAATACATTGCTTAGAAATAAGTAAACTCTTTTTGGAATTTATTTTCCAAGCATTATGGAATTTATGTTACCTGGTAGGAGTAATAGGAAATTTAACTAATTGTGTACTAAAAGTTCAAATGGAAATAAAGTATTGTCATTTGAGACTCATCTTGATATGACCCAAAAATCATACTTGTCTTACAGAAGGTGTCTAATGATTGCATAAAGGAAGAAAAGGGCACCAAAGAGGAATTCTCCTACTCTGCACCCGCTCTTCACTACCATACTTGTTCTGCAGTCATAGAATCATAGAACAGTTAGGGATGGAAAGGATCTTAAGATCACCAAGTTCCAATCCCCTTGCCATGGGCAGGGACACCTCCCACTAAACCATGCCACCCAAGGCTCTGCCCAACCCAGCCTTGAACACCGCCAGCGATGGAGCATCCACAGCTTCCCTGGGCAACCCATTCCAGTGCCTCACCACCCTTGTCAATCCCACTGCTGACATAATAGCAAACTGGATTATTCTTCTCTTGCAGTGATTTTAAACATTTTCTAATTTTGTAGCATTATAAAATATTCTGCAATAGGGGTGTAGATAACATTAGAAGTTTCATGTACTTAGGTGTGTTTGTTTTTCAAAATAATAGAATTAAAATAGTTGCTCTATCTTCAACTAAAACTGTAAAGGAATCCAAGAAGGATGCAGTTGAATATTTTTGTATAAAAAGTTAACAGATTTCAAAACTTCAAATATTTTATTTACACACATTTTTTGAAACAGGGTCTGATTTCATATTTCTAGGCTACACAACATGCCATGTTGTCAGGTGTAGGCAGCAGCAAAGAAGTGCCAATGGAAAAATTCCCGCTCTCTGACAAAACAGTCACCTGCTGATTTACACCTAGTTTGCTCCTTTCCATTTTTTTATTTAGCTCTGTGATCTCTAAGACCTTTGCTTTTAACTACTAACTCCTTAAACATGTCCCTTACCTACTTCTCAGAGCATCTGTCTCTTTTCAAAGATAGACTTATCTAATACACCATTTGTGACTCCTATTTATGTATCTTTAGGTTAAATACAGAATGCAAGTGCAGTGATTTATAACAAAGAAAAACCTTTTGCTGGAAAAATGATGGCCCTGGATTCCACCAGGATGAAAAATGATAAATGCAGGATTCCACCATGTCTCTCAATTTACAACCATCTGGGCAGAAAATGAATAACAGCTAACAGCTCTTCAGATGGCTTATGTGAAATATATGTGCTGGCTGAAGCAGAAGGTATGCAGATGGCCAGAAAATGTGGCATTACAGCCTGAATGATGAAGCAACAGACTAGGAGGCAGGAGGAAGTTCACTCAAGATGCTCGTCCCAGCTGCTGAGCCTCAGCTGCCCTTGGAGATGATGCCCCAAGCACAGTGCAGGGCTGGGGCAGGCAGGTCTGTGCTGCTCTCTCACATGCCATGTGCTGGATTGATGAAGAACAGCACAGCACCAGACAGCGACAGTAGCCCTGAACAGTTTAAAACCGCCAACATCATGTGGAGAACTACAAAAGGTCAAATCAAGATGTTTGGTCTCTTATTTTTTCTTCTACGTCTAGATATATTGACAAGACAAAATCCTGATGTCAGATTTGTTTGGCTGAGTGACTTCGGGGCATGTAGCCCACTCTGCCCTGCCAATCTAAGTTTTAGATCCACCTTTGTCCCTTGCTTCTGGTACTACTGCAGGATTTTCTTTTTACCAGATACTTTACTGCTAATGGGTTACTTTAGAGTTCATTGTTGCTGTGTTGTTTTTTTTTTCCCTACACAACTTAGCAGTATTCCTAAAAGAATAAGTTAGTAGTTGCATAGCAGCACTGACAAATCTTCTAGCATGCAAAGCATCCACAATTAAAGCTCATTATTCCAGCTTGCTTTACAAGATAATGCATTTTTAAAAATCCTATTACAAGTTAAGTACCAAAATGCTAATTAAAAACAAATTAAACATCTTCACATGTTTAAAAGCTGCAAGAGCTTTATATTTTGACTGAACTGTCAACAATAACCTTTTATTAGCAGATCTGTGCACTGCAAAACTGCCACTCACATCGGAAAGGGAGCAGAAGCAGTACATCTCAAGCATATGGAAAACAATGTCACAAATTATAAAAGCAGAAAACCTGAATATGTTTTCATCAGATGTTTTGATAGCCATGAATTGATTGTAAACAAAGCGTCAAACATCAGGATAAAATCTATATCCCAAGCACAGTTAAATATCCCAAGCACAGTTTGTTCCAACTAGGACTATGAAACAAGGACCCACATCACAGTGTTGAAGACTGTACTTAAAAAAAATTGCAGCGTAAACCAGGTGTTTTACTAACAGAAAACACAGGTGGCCCCCCTCCAAAAGAGTGGATCCAAACATGATATCTGGTCCAAAAGCTAACATCAACACTGACTATTTAGAGTGGGCAGAATGAGCAAAGCCAAGTGAAATTTCCACATTTTGCAAATCCTTTGCAGATGTTGCAAACCTGTGCTTTTTGTAGTTGGCCTTTCAAATACGTCCAACTACTCTGACCAAAGTGATCAAACCTGAGGATGAAATCCATCAATCCATCCACGGGTCTTGAAGGAGCTGGTGAATGAAGTTGCTAAGCCACTGTCCATCATATTTGAAAAATCATGGCAGAGAGGTGAAGTTCTCAATGACTGGAAAAAGGGAAATATAACCCCCATTTTCAAGAAGGGGAAAATGGATGACCCAGGGAACTACAGAGCAG
>JAOEHY010027348.1:20025-30202 GCA_025447955.1 Psilopsiagon aurifrons
GAAAGTTGGGGCTGTTCAGCCTGGAGAAGAGAAGGCTGCGTGGAGACCTCAGAGCAGCCTTCCAGTATCTGAAAGGGCCTATAGGGATGCTGGGGAGGGACTCTTCATTAGGGGCTGTAGTGAGAGGATAAGGAGTAACAGGTTCAAACTTAAACAGGGTAAGTTTAGGTTGGATATAAGGAAGAAATTCTTTACTGTGAGGGTGATAAGGCACTGGAATGGGTTGCCCAGGGAAGTTATGAATGCTCCATCGCTGACGGTGTTCAAGGACAGGTTGGACATAGCCTTGTGTGGCATGGTTTGGTGGGAGGTGTCCCTGCCCATGGCAGGGGTGTTGGAACTGGATGATCTTAAGGTCCTTTCCATCCCTAACTATTCTATGATTCTATGATTCTATGAATAGCTCTAAACTTGCATTACTGCAATTATTTCTTGGGAAAACAAGATGCCATAGCAGAATAACCCGCTACAGCTGAAACCTTCTACTTCTCTATGTCTGTTTAGGCCAGAAAAGATCTTTGTATAAATCACCACCTGTAAGACACAAGGCAGCATCCCACTCTCCCTCTGTCTTCCTGCTCCATGAAGTCCTGCTCTTGCAGATCTGCATTTATTCATACCAGGAGGTTTACACCAGGATGTTCTCTGACCGCAGCACCTGCAGTCCCTGGAGAAGACACTGAAGCACTGCCACTGGGGCTCTGTGCAAGAAAGGCCATAATGGAGTGATCAGAGATACCACAACCCTGCCACCAGAGACCTGAAGAGCAAGGAACAAGCAACTAAAACAACACCATCCATACTGCATGTGAAGACAACACTGTAGTGTGCATATTTTTGCACTCAAGTGCCCTTAGCAAAGGAAGCTCTTACTTGATGTCAAAACAGACATAAAATGAAGATCCAAGTATAAAATCAGAGACATGTGAATACAGGCATACAGATACACCTGCATGTCTCTTTTTTGTACACCTAAATGTAGCTTATTTATAAATCACAACTTATTCGATGTACCAGAGCATCATGATTCCCTCATCACAAACAGATATATATTAGAGGGATGGTAAACTAAAGGTATATATGAATCCTTTCTGGATTATGTAGTTCAGGTAAAAACTGAACTCAGTTACCAGATAAATCTGATCTTACAAAACTGAGGTTTTTTTATTATGGTGTTAAGAAAAAAATGTAGCATTTTGGGCAGATAAAATCATACAAACTTTAATAACAAAGCTACAATGATCCATTATTATTTGTGTTATCCAAAAAACCTACAAGGCTTTGCAAAATCTTTTTGGAGATAAACCTAATACACAGAGTCAACCATTCTGCTTCAGAGGAAGAGAAAGGTCTCTTTTTTATTCCTGACACTGGAGCCTGTAATGAAACAGAGCATGTGTTTTTCTCCCTTTTGCTTCCAGCTATATCTGTAGTTCTTTCTTCTCTTATTTTGGTGGTTGGCAACAAAAGAATTTCTTTTCCCTTCTGTGCTTACTGAAGTTTCCTTCCTTCCTTGCTCCCAACAGTGCTTGAACACCACTGTACGTTAGCAGAGTGTAAGGCAAACCATTAGGTATAAACTTCAGAGAGTGAATCAGTGGCTATTTTACAAAGTACAATCATGGGACAAATGAAGATGAATCACATACTCCCTGACCTGCAAGTCGTCTAAAACAGAGATTCATCATGAAATGAAACAGGCAACTTCTGTAAAACTGTAATCCTCTTTATTATCTTCAACTTTCTGAAGACACTTGTTGATCATCATGCGGCTGTTACTCAGATGCCTCTTCCATAGATTACCCAGTGATTTTGACCTCCAGAGTAGCTGATAAAGCATTTCAAACCCATCTGTATAAAGTATGCTCATTAAACAAAATGGACACAGAACAATTCTCTTATAAAACATGCAAAATATTTCTCTAGAGTCATATTTAGTCCCCTTTTTTATTCTGAAAATAATTAGATCTTCAGAGTGAAGTGTCACAAAACTTTGGTAAGGACAGCAGAATAACTCCTTTTCTGCTGTGTTACAGGACTACTGCGGCAGTATGTGGGCTCATAACAGCAGGCAATGAAATGAGACATTACACCAAGTTTTCTCCAGAGGCACCTTAAAAAGCCTTCTCCTTGCATGATCTAGATAATTCACAATGAATCATTTGATTAAAAAAGTGTACCCAACATGAACCCATTGATGCATGTCAGTGAAAAAGAATTCAGAAGCCTTAGAAACTTCCCTTCTCTGAATACGGGTCTATTGAAGTCAATAGGATTACATTAATTTCAACAGACATGTGTTCACATCCAGAACCTGCCAGGAGAATCCCTGCTACAGCCTGAAAAACTGAACTTTTCTTCGACTTCTCCGAATTGCTTATTTTGGATAACAACTGCAACCTTTTCAGACAGGGAGGGCCAGGACCTCTTTTGAACATTTTTATGTACATGAATATGTTTTTCATTTTTCAGATGTAATTTAAGCCCTGTTCTCACAACAGGATAATTCTTCTCGTTTTGTGTGCGTCTTGGCAGGGAGGATAGGGACAGATGATGTTATTCCTCATATAAAAAGGCGGGATTCGGGCACACAGAGATTAAAGATAAATATTTATTAATTTGAATGTCCTGTTTGAAGCAGTAGGGACTGAATTTCCAGACAGCTTTGTGTTATTTAGAAATGTGTTCAAAATAATACAAATTGCAGGGGCTCCAGCTGCAGCTGTGATTTCTCTGTGCTTTTATAAACTAGAGTTCCTAAGTCAAACAGCTGGAATATGGGTAACAGAGAGACCGCCTGTGAAAACTGTGATTTACCTGATCTGTCCATGGCCACACTAGACTTCAGCAGGCAAATCAGAAACAGGCTACAGTCTCTGGGGCAGTGTTTGCTATCATATGGTGGCAGTTCCTCCTTTTGTACCCAGCCTGATCCTCTGCTCAATGCCCATGACCTGGAACAAATTAATCAGGATTAATTCAAACAGAACTTGCCTAAATCCTAAACCAGCTCCACACCAGGCAGCAGGTGAGGGAGTCTTGAGATTTAAAACCATAATGACCAAGTGCACTGAAGTTTCTAAAACTTGTCATTTTCTCCACATTTCTCTATGCTTTTTTGAAAACGTTTTCTCACTATTAAAAAAAAAAAAAAAAAAAACAAACAAAAAAGAAATAAAACAGAACAAATCAAAACCAAAACAAAACAAAAATCCAAAACCAATGAAAAAACCAAATCACAATATCTGTTTAATATAAAGGAATCACAGGATATGGGCATGTCACCTCTTGCTTGCTTATTGGAGCAAACTGAAGAAAATCCCCAAATTTCATCATATTGATAAATATCTGTCCCAGCAGGAACTTTCTGATTCACTGCTGCTTGAGAAAGTGAACCCTCAGTAATGCATCATCATCCTCCCTGAGTACCAGCCCTAGAGAGGGAAAGATATTCTGTGAGCATGCTACATAGAAGTTTGCTAGGAGGAAGAAATTATGAGCCAGGGAAACTCTGGGTTTTATCCCAAGGAAAGGTAAACTTACTGGCACTACAGAGCCACATCTCATCCCTCCATCCACTCTTTCCCAGCTCTGGTTCTTGCCTTTTCTTTATTAGGCAGCTCTTCTGCACTAGCTGAGCTTTGAATGCTGAGATTGATGAATGAATGGGGTGGAAAGGCCCCTCTTCTGAATCCTGCATCAGAAAGAAGCACAGTTGTCTGTGTGCTCCCCAGTGAAGGTCTTACATGGCTTCATTTACATGTTTATCTTATCTTCAGGGAAATCTATCTGTCAAGATTTAGTTTGCACAAAACATGGGAGCAGTGATAACAAAAGGTATATCCCCATGCCTTCTTTTCTGTACTTCAATTCTTTGCTTCAAACAAGCAAAATAAACAAATACCAAGCCTAAACCACAATGCCAACATTTTTTAAGTAATCAGTATACTACATTTTACAACAATCTACATCTTAAAAAATGAGTAGAGTGTGTTAGAAATTAAATTAAAATATTCAGTCTGTGGTAGTTGCTAAAAAATAGAATGTCATTCAAAGTACTTAAATTCTAACAACGTTGTACAACTGAAAAAGGGACTAGTAGTGAGAAATACAGAGTAAGTTTAAAATAAAGCTGCATCTGTAGGTAAAAATTGCATTCAACTACTTTTTTCCATAAATAATGCAGATCCAGGTTTATGAAAATGACCTAAAAATTCATGCTATATTTTGATTTTTTATAACAAGAAAAATAGCTTTCCAAAGAAATTCAGGAGCATTTTCTAACAGTTTTAATGAGATTTTTTCTTCTTCTCTCCTGACGTGACATTTTGACAAGCAATTTGACTAACTTTGAAAGTTCAAAAAAGAAGCAAAAGTATGTAGTTTACTTTTCCATTTCAGGAGTAAAAGTTTAGAAGTTTATTTTCAGGTCAGACCTTCAGGAATTATTCTTTTGCCTGAATACCAAATCAGAAAAAAATATAGCTCTAAATAAGTATCATGCCTGAAAAAATTCTTTACAGTGAGGGTGGTAAAAAACTGGAATGGTTTGCACAGAGACGTGGTAAATGCACCGTCCCTGGAGACATAAAGGCCAGGCTAGATGTGGTTCTGTGCAACCTAATCTAGTTGAGGATGTCCTTGCTCACTGCAGGGAAGTTGGACTGGATGATCTTCGAAGGTCCCTTCCAACCCAAACTGTTCCATGATTCTATCATTCTGTGGTCATTCCCTCAATTCTGTACCTTCATTTACCTTCATCCGATGAATACTTAAACGTATGTATAATTATGCCTTTACTCACAAAGTATCTACACGGTTTTATCACATGACTAGGTCTTCTTGATATTTGATGTAAATGTAGATAAGGCTGATGAATTGCCTCAGAACATTGTCTCCAAGCAGTGACCTCCCACGCTATCCTAAAAATCCCCACTTCCTAAGACAGAAAATGAACACCTAGAGGCAGCATTTGCTTCCAGGGTAGTTGATGAACCTGTGACAATTTTGTATGGCACTGATTTCACTTGTATTAAGTCAAAAAGAAAGAGGTTGAACCCACACTGTTATACAGCAGATGGAACAGCTGTTCTGGAAAAGGTTTCTGTCCCTTTGGAGCGTTACTCACAGGAGTGTCTTCATGTCATTTTATCCTATTGGAGGGCAAAAGAGGCTCAACAAAAACAGAAATGCGCTTTAATTAACGGTTGAATTTTGTACCTTTGGAAGATCTTTTGCTAGAGGGTACAGACCAGCCTGAAACATTTGACTGGCTGCCACTGGCATCATTTGGTCAATGAGATAAAATAATCAAAATGATAACACCAAAACAAATCACATAAAAAACTTTTCTTTCACCAAAATTCTGACTTCCTCAGCAGCAAACTACTTGAGTGTATTAGAACAGCAGCATCAGGGGCTAATAATATGTAGGGAGGTACCTGTATCCTTAACGCAGTCAAGGCTGTGTTAGAAGTAGAAGGTACAAAACCCTGCACGAGAAGAGGCAATTGACCTGTTGTGTCAATGTAATCATTAGGCCCACAGTCTCTGGAAAAGCTTCTTCCCCAAAGCACTGGCTTCAGCTGCTGCTTGCTGCTTCGGGGAATTCTGGCAGCCTATTTCATTTTTATCAATTAGCAATTAATTAGCAGCTTCTTACAGAAAACATCTGATAAACAAACATAAAGTAAGCTCATGCAGAATTCCGTGAAGATGACATCCTGTGGAAAACACACTAGGAAAGAAAAGCTAGCATAAAATCACAAAAAAAAAAAAAAAAGGAAACCAAAGAAAACACTCTTTGGTTTTGAGTGATTTATACAGAGCAGAAGATGAATGGTCTTTGCACCTTTGTCAGTTGTTGATTTATACCTGACAAGCACAATGATCTTTGAAAAGACAAAGGCAGCAATAGAATGGACCACATTCCCTCCTTGCACAAGTTTGTAAAAATCCTTTCAAAGAACAGGAGCAGCACCAGAGCTAGGGGCAGAGCAGAGCAGAGGAAAACTAAGGGAAGCCTGCAAGACACTTTTGCATGGACTCTTTTAATGGCTACTTGAAAGGTAAGTAAAATACTTCAAGTTACTTATTAATCGTGTCTCGCTCATTTTCCCCTCTGGGTCTTGCCTGAACTTTCATGGTAATGATGTTCCTTGAGGTATAAGAAAAGCATAATACTGCTGATTTCATCTCTCCCCTTTTCTCATACATGTGACTTGTAACCCATAAAATCTTGCCTTGCCGAATAATACATGAGCAATAAGAAACATAAATCTTGCACCAGAAATACAAAGATGCAAGGATTATCTCTTCTAAGTAAAGCAGACTGTCCATAACCTCAGCTGCACTATTCTTCATTTCTGATGCAGCAATAAAGTTACAGAATACCAAATTTGCTTGAAAGCTAGAAAGGAAATGATGGGAGCAAGGACAGTATTTTACTGCATGCAAGTGGACCTCTAAGAGGAGCTGTGAGAACTGTGGTCAGTTGTCATCATTCTATTTTCTGAGCAAACATGGAAGTTTGGACAACTCATTCTACCTGTTGAAAACTCCCTTTTTACTAAGAGGGGATGGAGAGTATCTAGGTCATATGTTTGTTATTGTTGATGCCCAGCTGAAGCAAGAGCTGTGAGACAACCTCCAGTTGTACATTCAGAAGTGGAGAGCTAGGTCGTGACACCAGTGGCTTTGAGGTCAGATTTTGGAAAGCCCCTCAGAGGGTCCTGTGTTGTGCGAGGTGTGTACATCATCCTGTATACTCTGTCTGGATACAGCAGCTGTTGCACTTGTAGATGCAGGCTGAGTTACACAAGCCACCATCAGCACTAATGTTGGTGGCCTTTTACAGGTTAAGCAGTTTCCTGGTATTGTGAGCTTAGTGGCTCCTGCAGACTCAACAGCCTCTGAAGCTTAGTACTTTGTGGAGATTTTCGCACAGCACATTCTCAGTATGCACTTTTTCCCCCTTTGGCCTGCTGTTTTCTGGTGTCTCTTTCTTCACCTGGACTTACAGTCATGCATAGTAAAAGGGACTTCTAGGACATCCCCTTGTAGTAGTTTATGCTTGCTGGAGATGGCTCTAGCTTTCCCCAGAGTTTGCTTCTTTATAAACACAATAGTACACTATCTGCAGGACTTGATGGTACTGTTTGAGGACAGCATGGTGTACTGCAGGTGTGCTTTTGCACATCTGGGAACAAATCCCAGCAAAGCACTTGACTGCTGCTGAAGGCAGCGTGAGCTCCTGACAAAGACAACAGCAATCCCACTCTGAGAGAGGAAGGCAGGATCCTGCCAGCCCTAGAAAACATGATTTCTGTTATATGACGTAGAAGTTTCTGAAGTGCTCTTTTTACTGAAAGCTGCTGTCCCAGCTTTAGCAGTATTGCTGGCCTGTAGCTGAAAGAGCAGGCCAAACCCACAACAATTAGAAATCTCATGCAGCTAAGCCACTGGGCTTTATAATCATGAATCATAAGTCAGCTGCTGCTTTGAAGAATCATTTTGGACTGTCATTTATGCCTGTATGTTTTATCAGCTTAACCTAGTGTTGCTGAATTCATCATTTCTCCCTTTTTAAAGGAATGGCTGTTAAAACGCAGCACAGCTGTGAGTGCTCTGAAGGATCTACCATGCCAGTACCAAGGGGGAGCTTCAGAATAGTAGGTTAAAAATCCTTCTGCCACAGCAGAGTGAAGAATGATCCAATTTAACCAGGTGGATGATCAGGCAGTACACACAAAAGTCATTATCTGCATTCCAGGTGTCTGGGGAGATTAGTAATTCACTCAAGTGTGTCTCTGGTGGCTGAAGAGCACATCCGAATCCCCTGCTACTCTCATGACTGCACAGCTGGGAATGCAATCAGCAATATTAATCAAAAGCTTCTGGATTATAGTAACAGGCATTTGTCAGTCTTGACTTGCATGGTAGGATGCTGAAACCCCAAGACACGCGAGTCTCAAGTTTAGATTCCATACCAGCGCCTGGAACAGGGAAGAAGAGGAATATAAAAGCTCCTGAAAAATAAACTGTCATTCCAAACAGACACCATGCAGTTAAGAAATTAACTACCCAGATACCTCTGATGAAGGCTCTCCATGCACCCACAGCCTCCCCAGTCAGACCATCTTGCAGCCAGTCCTAAGCACAGCTAATATCATATCATTTAAGTCCCCTGTGGAATCAGATCTAGAAGGCACTGCGAGACTGCACCTCATACCCAGCCTTCAGATCAGGCTCCTCTGAACCCATAGTAATGTACTTACTGTAAGATAGTGTGGCTCAGTAGCTAGAAAACTGACTTGTGTAGAGAGGCAAATGCAGTTCCTTCCTCTCAAACAGTTTATATTATGTAAGCATGTACCTTACACATCGTAATGAATAGCGCTCTTGATCTCCAGACCCAGCTTCCCTCTTGTATGTTCTCACGTTGACCCAATGGACCTTACATTTTCTGCACTGGAAGTGAGACCCAGTGGAAAGGGAAGGAGTGCCCCACGGGGCACAGTCTGACCAGTACACTACCCTGCAGGGTGAAAAATCTGGGTCTGAACTGCCTCAGGCTGAAGTATAAGCAGCTGGCTATTGTACAGCAGAGGCAGCAGTGGGATAAGACTCAATGTTTATGATCAGCTCATTCAGTGGGGGGTGGATGCTCTGCCCCCATCCTAGGCCATCAGTCTTTTCCTGTGTATTTTACAGAGGACAACAGCGTTTCTTCCAGTACTCTGCATGTCATCAAAATCCTGCAGTGAATCTTCCCTGCGCTTGTTTGTCTACAAAGAACAACCATATGCCTGAAATACATTGAGTGAAATGGTGGATAAATATCCTCCTTTGAAAAGCTCATCCTGTTAGTAAAATTGCACTCTGCTATCAAAAGATGCCTGAAGACAAAGTGATCCTCAGTCACTTTCTAGTAAGGAGAAGTACAAGTTAGCTGGGCTTTTTTGTAGCAGTAGCTGAATTTTGCTCTCAGATCTGTATGATAATTCTGAGAATGATGATCTACAACATAGTTGAGGATCAGCATCCCTCCTCAAGGCCCATATTGGTGTCAATACAAGTAAATCGTTTGAAGATTCAAGCTTTAATTTCACAACCACTTCAGAAAGAAAGCACAGTCATTATCTACTTCATACAGGAATCCCTAGCAGCAGTTACATTGATTATGATCTCTTGGATTTGGAAAACCCACTTCATGCAACAAGATGACATCGTAAAGAAATAAATCTTGGGTTCCCTTATAAGTTACTCTCACTTCCTTGCCTGAATGAATGCTTCTAGCATATCTGGAGCCTTTGAGTTTACCTGATTATTATATGATGTTCTTCAAACATTTGTAGTTGACTCTTCTAACTACTAGAAATTTGCTTTTAGGGAGTAAGTTCACCAGTTCAGCTGACCTTGAATAATCTGTTTTCCTTCCAAACTCCAGTTTTAGCGTCTGAAGTAGTGATTATGCTACTATCACTGCTTTGGCTGTAGGCTATAGGCACTTGTATCACAGTTCTTTCACCTCTGGACCCAGTCCTGCCGCAAGTTCTGTGTGAACTGATGCTTCCATCTCTCCTGAGTCTTGCTGAAATCATGATGGTGGCTGAGGATGAGAGATAACTAAATTTCCTCATTTGGATATTTAATGGATAAAATTGTTAGTGGATGAATGTCAATGGCTTTCCATACCCATCAGTGAATATTAATGAAGAGGGGAATATTAATTGTTTGTTTTAAACTAGGGCTAATAAAAAAATTTCCAGATTTCATTTTTTTTTTTTCTTTTTTTTTTTTTAAGCAAGAAGGGGAAAAAGGCAACCTATAAGGATGTTTCACTTCAAAATGTGTCCAAAGGTACCTGGAAAAGTTAACGTTGAAAAGAGCAACTTCCTCTTGCTTTGGCTCCTTTACAAGCAAATCCTTAAATCTGTACTCAGAAAACTGTAACTGTTTTCACAAATCTCTTTCCAGAATAAGCTCCTGTGGGAAAGCTATGCTACACGATTGAATACCTGAAAAGCTATACACATATACCTGAACAATATTTACTTATCTTTTCCTAATTTAAGTAGGAGTTGTCGTGGTTTAAGCTGTAAATCAGCCACGCAGTTTGTTCACTCACCTCCCCTTTTTTCTTCCCTCTGCTCCTGGAGGGATGGGAAGGAGAAGT
>JAOEHY010027351.1:0-49325 GCA_025447955.1 Psilopsiagon aurifrons
TGCAGCCCAGGATGCAGTTGGCTTTTTGGGCTGCAAGAGCACACTGCAGGCTCATGTTCATTTTTCCATCAACCAACGCCCCCAAGTCCTTCTCCGCAGGGCTGCTCTCAATCTCCAGAATATTTTTCTTACATGATATCAATTTTCTATCTGTTTATTGAGTGTTTGTAAAGCCTTTTTCAAGAAACAGTAAAATACATGCAATGTTTTACTGCATAGCAATACATCAACTAAAGTTCATTCTCACTCAGCTCATTGACTTAACAATATTTACTAAGTGGATGCGAGTTCAAAACAAGTTTCATTGCATTGAACCAGCTTACACTGATCTCTACTTTTGGCAAGGGTAAAAAGTACCATTAATATCTAAGAAACTTTAATTACAGTTGCTGATTGAAATCCCAGTAAAAGCCAAATTCATACTTCTGAAGCAGCCAAACATTCCTTATTCAGTAAACCCTAGAAAAATTCATTTTTCATACCGGCAGGTACTCCCTCATCAAAGCCAAATATTCTTCTCCCATAGTATTGCCACCATACATGTGACCCCAACTGACCAAAGGGATATTCCTTAATATGCAGTATTGTGCTCAGAAATAAAATCTGGGAGTTTCATTTTTCAAATTAACCACAGCTTGGAGACTGTCTGAGCATTTGAATGTCTGTGGGAGGACATGAGTGACTGCTTTTGTATCAGTTTTTGAAAAATAAATAAACCTTTCTTCACTTCTAAACCATCTTTATCTTGGTCCACAAGTTTTCTTATTTTGCTCTTCTGATTCTCTTCCCCATTCTGCTGGTGGGCAGTGAATGAACAGCTGGGTTACTGCTAACTTGCTGACTGACCAGCTTCCTCCAAAAAGCATTCAGAAAGTTAAAAAAAGAGCAAATAATTTGAGAATATAAAGAGAAAATAATTTGAAATCTTAAAAAACAAAAGGAAACAAAACCCCCTTATGCCACTGGCCATTTATATTCAGTTTGGCCATCTAAAACTAAGGAAGTTTTTTCTTCTTTTCCAATTAACATACTTATGCTGCTCCATTCAGTTAATTACTACATTATAAATTGCACGCCACTTTTCTTTCTCCTGGAACCTTTAAGAGTCTTTTCAGATATTAACTTGAGACAGAGCACTCCTATTTAATCGCTGAAAGAGCTGAAACAGAAAATAAACAAGCCTGAGGGTAGCAAGAATCTCACACTTGAGCTATAAATGTTCACAGATAAAGGTAATGTTTGGCATAACTTAATTCCAATAGCATCTTTTTCCCCCTCTGCATTCTGCTGCTTTTATACTAAGGTAAGGTAAGGTCATATACTAGGCTTAGCAGCCGAAAAACCAAGCAACCTCACTTCTTCACACATTTCTTTTTGCAATACCTATCTTTCCTCCTCCCCCAATTTTTACACAGTATTTCAGGCACCTTAAGATTAAATGATTTGAATGACAGACTTGAAAGGCAAAGCACTCCAGTATACCACTACTTTTTTTTTCTCTATAGCAGCAGAGGATGAATGAAAAGGGAATGACACAGTACTCCTTTCATACACCCTTCTTCTTCCAAGAGCATTCTTTTTTATTCCCCTTGCTTTCAATTCACCCCATTCACAAAGGATTAGCATAACATATCTTTTTATGTTTGTAAGGGTTACAGCTGTAATCGCTTCACCTCATCACTTTACTTAGAAATCCTGTCTCCAGAGGAGCAATTTGATTACTCATGACAATCCAACTTTTGCCTAACTAAATAGAAATTTATTACAATGCTGTGCTGGTGCATCAGTTTACTATGAGCGGATGGGAAAAAAAAAAAAACAAACCAGCAACATGAATAGATGGTGTGAAAGGAAGAAAGCAATTGTTGCCTAACAAAAGGCTACCAATAAAAGACAGGATGACTAGCAGAAATTCTCAGTCCCATGGGCAGGGCAGCCTCCAAACCTGTAATGACCTATAGCTTTTAAAAGTCTTGGGTTTCAAATGGGCACTGAGTCTGTAAGTTAGTGAAAGCATCCAAATGCCTCCATCTGACTAGTCATTAGCAGGTACTGGGCAGGCGTGTGTAAAAACCTGACACAGAGCTTTTACACAGGCTGAGGAGCCAACACCATCTTCTGCTAGTGGAAAATACTTCTATACACACATGTTAATACTTACAATGTCTTCTTTTGCTCTCTGCTTCTGAAATTTCAAATGTACATGAAGGAATCTGACTGCATACTGCTTCAGAATAAAACTAGTACCACCCTTAGTGACTGACAGTGGATAAGATTAAAAGAATTAAAAACAAAAATGAGGACAACTGGCATCTCCAAATGACTTCCAGTTGTCCATATGCCCATAAGCATAAATCTAAGAAAAGATCATGCTGATCGTGGCACAGAAGGACAGCACTTGGGGCAGAAGCACAGATGCCAGGATCATGCCTTCTATTTAGAAGTAGAGCATTTTCTTTTATTTTATATTATTTCTGCAAAGTGATTTAAGATGCCCAGATGTAATGAGATAAGTTCTCAAAGGCAACATTTGTTATGCCAAAGGTTTAGGAGCATTAGGATCTAGCTGACAAATCTTTAGCTGTTAGACTGGCTTAGGTCTGTTTTCAGCTTTCAGAGCCCATAACTATCCTCTTGATTTTTATTTTTACAGATTCCTAAGGATTGCAGCACAACATATGGGCAGCATTAAGGGCATTAAGGATTTATAAATTTGTATTTTTATTATAAAACCACAAGAAGTCTGAAATAAATTTGGGGTTAAATGCAATATATATACTACTTGTGGTCAAATTAAATATTGATGTGTTCATGTCTGCAATAAGTAGAAAAAGAGAAAACATCCTGTTTACAACAGCCAAAGAAAACATTCCACACTCATGAAGAAAGTAATTCGCTGTGTTTACTTTAGTCTGTTTTCTTTTTAATCTGGAATTTCTTTTTACCTCAAGTCACTGCTCTTTTACATTCTTCTAGGCACTGAACCTTTATTGTGATGTGTGTGTACTCTACAGTGACTGGAAATCAATAATAATTCTGATACTGAGTCTTTTCGTCTTGAAAAACTTAAAATATTCCTAAGACAGCATCTTTCTTCAATACTACTCTTGGGAATTCACTAATAATCACATTGTTGGGTGAGAGTGGAGGAATTGGTATGTGGAATAAAAGCCAGACATTAAAGTCCTCAGAACACAATAAAAACCCAGTGGGTTATTGTTATTTTGCAAGTTACTGTTCAACATAAACACAGCTACAATAACTATGCTCACTAAGTATGGCCAAAGTATCTGTATTTGTTACATTTACACCATAGTTATTCACATAGTTATTTACATCATAGTTATTTAAAATTCATGCTCTGATCCTAATGAGATGTCCAGTTTGAAGACAGAAATCTACAGCCGCACAGAGAAATGGGGCAAGATCCATCATCCAGTGTTGAATCTACAGCATACAGAAGTGCAGCAAATCTTTCAGGCACAAGAACATACATTAGCTTTTGTTTCCTGACACTTGTGATTTGCCATTGTCTGATTGCTGAAAATGAAGTTACAATATTATTTTTCATGTGAGTGGGTTGTTAAAGAAATGACCTACTGTTTGAAGAAAAAGTTCTGATACACTGTGCAGAGAACACAGGCATGGCCGGGAAAGTCAACGCTGTATATCACAATGGAAACAAGATCTTTCTCCTTAATAAAGAACTCCCACCAGAAAAGTTGAAACACCTCATATTAAACTGGACTGTAAAAATAATAAAATGGAAGCAGCAGTGGAAAGGCCTCAGCACAAACATGAAAGCAGACATTCATATTTTATAGGTTCTACCCCAAGTCAGAAAAAAGTCCTCAAAGTTGTTTAACGAAGCTAAATAAATGTTGTGGGACTGTAAATACCAAAAACTAGCTATCATGCTTATAGATAAAGTAAGCATTTTTTAGTGTTCATTATGAGGATATCTTTTTTCACTTTGCTGCACTTCATCTAGTTAGATATTCAAGCAGGAGACAAAGACTATATAGTTCTCAAAATTAATGTTACACAAACACCATCAGGATAGAAAAATGGCTTAGAGTATCTGTTCTCATAAAAAGTTGATTTAAAACACAGTAGCCAGTTTAGAAGCTGGCATAAGAAACATACTTTACATCTGCGCTTAGCTTCCTGTTTAGGGATGTTTCATTTATATTTCTGTCTCAAACATTTACACCACAGTATAAATTGGTTCAAACTACCTTAACCATGTTCAAATAAGGAGAGAAAAAGATAAAAGATTTACAGTCAGCTTCTCTTGCAGGATTATATTTCCCCTTTAGCCTAACAAATGTTAAGACAATTTGCGGCAAATCTTGCATTTCTTATTATGTCGTGGCCAGCAATGACAATGACAAAATCTGGCTTGATGAAATACTTCTGCATTGGGAAGGGTTCAAGACGCCTCCATAAATGGCTGAGTATGCCATACAGCTGACATGTTTTGCTTTGAAGAAAGGCTGAGCAAGGAGCTGAAACACGGAAGGAGTAATATTTTAACAAATGTTATCACTTGATAAAGAATCAGCTGTCAGTTGGTCTTACAGTTTTGAAAAACTAGCCTAGTGTCTTGCTCAGCTTATGGACACATTCTAATTTCCCCTGAACTCAGAATGAGTATGATGGGATAAAGGCCTGGTGGGAAGAGGGGCTCAAGGAAGCTGGATAATATTTAAGGATCACCTCCTCTAAGCTCAGGAGTCGTTCCAATAAAGAGGAAGTCAAGCAAAAACTCCAGGAGCCCTGTGTGTATGAAGAAGGAGCTCTTGGACAAACTCCAGCACAATAAGGAAGCCTACACAGCATAGAAGCAAGGTCATGGAGCCTGGGAGGAATGCTGGGAAATTGTCTGAGCAGCCAGGGATCAGGTTAGGAAAGCCAAAGCTCTGACTGAATTAGATCTGGCCAGGGATGTCAAGGGCAACAGGAAAAGCTTCTATAAGTATGCCAAGGATAAAAAGAAGACTAGGGAAAATGTGAACCCTCTTTGGAAGAAACAGGAGATCTGGTTACTGAGAACACGGAGAAGGCAGTGGCTTTTTTGCCTTCGTCTTCACCAGAAAGTGCTCCAACCACACTGCCCAAGTGGCAGAAGACAAAGCAGGGAGTGTGAGAATGAAGAACCACCTACTGTAGTAGATCAGGTTCAAGACCATCTAAGGAACCTGAAGGAGTACAAGTCCATGAGACCCAGTGAGATATATCTGCAGATCCTGAGGGAACTGCAGATAAACTGGCTAAGCCACTATCCCACTCTATTTGAGAAGTCGTAACAGTTAAACTCCTACTGAGTGGGAAAGAGGAAACATAACTCCTACTTTTAAAAAGGAAAAAAAGGAAGACCTGAGGAACTACAGGCAGTCAGACTCACCTTGGTGCCTGGTAAGATCATGGAGCAGATCCTCCTAAAAACTAATGAGGCAAATCCACAGGAGGTCCACAAAATTGATCAGAGGGCTGGATCACCTCTCCTGTGAAGACAGGCTAAGAGAGCTGGAGTTGTTCAGCCTGGAGAAGAGAAGGCTCAGGAAAAAACTTAGAGAAGCCTTCCAGTACCTAGAAAGGGACCTACAAGAAAACTGGAGAGATGCTTTTTACAAGGGCATGCAGGGACAGGTCAACAGCTTGAAACTGAATGAGTGTGGATTTAGATTAGATATTAGTAAGAAATTTTTTACTGTGAGAGTGGTAAGGCACTGTAATAGGCTGTCCTGAGATGCTGTGGCTGCCCCACCTCTGGAAATAAGACAAGGCTGGATGGGTCTTTGAGCAACCTGGTCTAGTGGAAGGCATCCCTGCCCATGGCAGGGGGGCTGGAACTAGGTGACCTTTAAGGTCCCTTCCAACCCAAAGCATTCTATGATAATATAAATAATTATAGGGGTTCTACTGTTCTGGCAGCATAACCCCACCTCAAGCAGTGACAGGGGCTACATCCTGTGGTTGGGATCCTGACATTTTTGTTTGAGTAGGCCCAGCTACGCATAATGTGCTGCATAGCAGCCCAAACAGCTTATCACCTCTACAGGTTGGCTGGTGGCAGATGAGCACTTGCTATAGGCTCAGGCAGCAATGGTACCCAGGTGGCTGTTCCTCTTCTCCTCTAAGCTATAGGCATTCATTCATACAAAGTGTAACAGGTCCAACAGCTGGGTCATCAGTCAGCCATTAAATCTTGAAGTCCTGCATTCTCAGACTATACTTGAAATACAAAGCAGCTATGCTGTCTCTTTAGAAGAAGGGCTCTTGTCCTGGGTTCAGCTGGTTGGGTAGGGCTGGGTATTGGTTAGCGCATGGTGAGCGGTTGTATTCTCTTCCTTTTTATTTCTCTTATCATTATTATTATTGGTGGTAGCAGTAGTGGTTTTGTGTTACACCTTAGTTACTGGACTGTTCTTATCTCAACCCAGGGGATTCACATCCTTCCAGTTCTCCTCCCCATCCCTTTGGGAACAGGGGGAGTAAACAGGGTGGGGAGTGAGCAGGCAGTTGCGTGGTTCTGAGTTACCAGCTGAGCTTAAACCATGACAGCTCTGCTGATCTTTTCTTATCACAGAAACAAGATGAATCAGGAAGCTTGCCATGAACAATTGAAAAAGCCTTTTTGCAGCTGGGCATCTACAAGTCAACCACTGTCCTACAACCATGTGCCTACAATCTATCAAATCTATCTACATTATGATCCATCCAAGTGCTACAGACCTCCTCCTGAAAACCAGATTGTTTTACCCAAGTAATTGCCTGCATTTATTCTAAACAATTCCTTGAATAGGTTATTAAAAAAAAGCATGAAAGAGTTGCACTTCCCAAAACAATTTGGAAAAAATACTTTCAGCTGGTTCTGTTACATGAGTATAAAATTTCACTGTTTAAATTTCACTAGTAGTACCAAAAAGGGACACCCAGGAAGCTACAATTTCTGTTACACAATTATCTGAACACACAAACTGATTACACTTTCTGAGTCTGAGAATACTGTTCAATTCCATTTGAATTTAATCAACATTAGTAAAGTTATTATTTGATTTGGCTAAGTAACATCATGCTTCAGAGCTTGTAGTGAGTAAGCAGTACCTTTTCGTGCAAAGGCAACCAGATTACCAGCTTTCGTACTTGGACAAGCATATAATGAGATTCAGTTTGCCATCTTTCAGCCCCTAAACTGCCAGCTACTTATGTAGAATGAGGTTTTCTAAATACTGTTCAGAAGGAAAATAAGAACTTGGCAAATTTATAAATAAGTAGTGACTGCTCCAAATGCCCACCATTCTTTCTCATCTTAGTGTGCAGCATGGTCTAGGCTGAAACACAGAAATGGTTGGTGACAGCATCAGCATGCTCAACAGTTCAACTTACTGATCAAAACCCAAGTTTAACCCTGATGGTTAATACCTGATGGCTATTTATGGGGACATGTGACTTACATTCCTCAACAGAGTAGACCTTTTCAGTACCTTACAAATCTTTACACCATAGAAAGGAACAGTAACCCTTTCCATTAAGTGTACAAAAGGAAGTATTATGATAGAAGAACACATGGATGTAAATCCCTGTGTAAACATTATGGTTCAGTAATTCCAAGCAGAATGGGAGCTAGCTGACAATCTTTCTAAATTTTGGAATAATATCAGATACTAAGCCCTTCAGGATTAAATCCTCATGAACTACCAGAAGCAAGAAACTCTAAAATGCTGTGAGAAAATCTGTTTACATCTGCAGAAAATGACAGCACGTTGAATTACCAGGCCTTATAAAATTTATTACAAAATTCTAGGGAATGTAGCACTGTCACTTCAAAGCACAAGTGACAGTCTCAATTCAACAAACTGGGAAATCCGAAACAGACCAAGAATTAATTTCAGATTTGCTTCATCACGTATTTTCTATTGTAATGGGTCAACAAAACAAGCAGACAATTCAGATAATCTGGATAGTGTCAACGTACACAAAAATTAATGTTCCCATTAAAAAATGCCTGCACTTGTGCAAATGAACTGCCTTCCATGTGTTGAGGAAATTTCAATGCCTGTTACATAGTTGTAGAATCCTACCCTCTCTCTTTCTCATATGGAAGAAAACATCCTTTCACTGTCACCTTTTCACTGTCATTAAAAACATGTCTGTAATAGCAAGAATCAACTCCTTCAACAGTTCCAGCAAATAATCAATAAGTTGGTTTTCCTGTCATTTATCTGATGGCACCAACAAGAAGATATACATTCAGAAAATCTTTTTAAAAACGTATCTTCATATCCTAGAATCATAGAATAGTTTGAGTTGGAAGGACCCCTAAAGATCATCATGTCCAACACCCATACAATGAGCAGAGACATCTTCAACCAGATCATGTTATTCAGAGCCTTGACCAACAGGACCTTGGAGTTTCCAGGGATGTGCCATTTACCACCCCTCTGGGAAACCTGTACCACTGTTTAAAAAATATGATTAATATCTTCCATAAGTAGCCACTTGAAATGGCAAAGTCAGAAATACAGTAACACCAGTGATGTAAAGAGAGTGATTATGATGTTTGCTTTCCATCAGTACATAAGCAGCATCATACATTTTTGCAGAAAGAAGCCCATTTTCATGATACTGTGAAGTGCATAAATACATCTGTTTCACTACCATATTCATCATACACAACCATTCTGATTTTATTTGCATGTTATGATAGCATAAGTACCTATTCTCTGCCAGTGCAGAAAATCTTCATATGTAATTTCCCACACTGATGGCATGTAACTGAGGATTTGCCTTGAAGTTGCCCATTAACTACCTCATTATGCTACCTCTGAGTGTTTCTCTGCATTTCAACTCATAGAATCTGCCCCTAGAAACTGGCTTTGGGCAATCTGTTGTCCGATAGTAGAACTATGTCTGGCATAACTGGACACCCTGTAATCTTGCTCCAGTGTTGACAACACGACAGCAATTTCGGAGTGCAACACTGTATCTTGCAGTTTTATGGCAGCAAAGGAATGAAAACAGTGAATAGGAAATGGCTTGGATGCTTGATGCAGATACTATATATGGTCCAAGTTTTGTAGCCATATAGAGTGGCAACAACTAATGCACAATAGATGTTTACTTTTATTTGAAGCCAGATGTCTCTTATTTCAGACATGCTGCTTTAATGTCCTAAATACTATACCGGCTTTTGCTACTCCCTACATAACACAGTTAGTGTGTTCTGAAAAAAGTATGTTGCTGAAGTAGCACTGCTGTTCTCACAAATTTCAGTAGTGTATTGTTAGTACAGTAGTACTGCCTCAGGATATTTTCCATCACAGGAAGGTTAGAGCAGGACTTCTTTTTCCTCTATGCTAATGGCCTGGCCAAACCACTCAGCAGAGAGGCTGAAACAGTCAATAATACGTACTTTTCTTACATATGTGTGAATAACCAATACTCGGTTATCAGCAAAGAGCAAGCAACAATTCAGCTGATATGGGACCTCTGATTTAACGTTCAGGTTAAGTATTCTGGCATCTATATAGTATTGAATGTAGTTACCTGTCCTGTTGACACAATGAAGCAAACGTTAATCAAAAGTGGCAAAGGATGCAATCTGTTTTGTGACTTCCTTGAAAGTAAAGGGTTCTGGAAATCCATCCTGATCAAGAACCTTAATCACTGTGAAGTGTATGGAGAATATTCACAGTGCTTTCCAGACTGCTGAATTGTCACAAAAGTCTCCACACATTTCCAAAGTCAACAGCATTGAAAACCACATACAAAGGTTGTAATTCTGTTCCCTATGCTTAGAGTTTACCTGGTTATGTCTGTAACTGCCTCCCCCTCTGACAGACAGATGTGAGATAACCATGCAATTTCTAGAAAGACCGCCCCTCTTGCGATGTCCACCTGCATAACTTTCTGGTCAGGGTCCTTCCAGAAGCAGTGTGGTTAGCACACAACTTCCCATTTGAGCAGAAAGCAGTTTGTGCTCCTGAAATTCAGAGCCATCGTCTCCTTAAACAGCTGACAGAGCATCAATCTCTGTATTCAAGTAATTTGGCAGCAGTGCCAATCAACCATATAGACTTGCTCTGTAACACTTCTGACAGTGTTTAGGAAGTGCTACTACACTTGGCAATGCTGCTCTCTGTTTCTAGATGACTAGCTGTAGAACTCAGCACTTTGTCAGAGTTGACAAGCAAATAATTTAATAAATCCTTGTAATGTTCATGACAACAAGGTGGAACTTCTTTTCATTTAGTTAAGTGCTTGATTAGATATAGAGAAGCACAGTGATGCTGATTTTAGGGCCATAAACTGTTTTCATAAAAATTCAATAAGCACTTTTCTGGTTTAGATGTTGCTGAAGTTCTGCATTCTTTGGGCATCATTCTTTTCTGAGACAAAGTCCTGTTTGTCCTTTCTATCCAGATGCACAGTGAGCAGCTTTACTGCTCAAAAATATTTTGTCTTCTATTCAAAATATGTCTCTGTTAGGCGGCTGCTAATGCAAGGATGGATAATTGCAAGGATTATCACCTCTGTGCTAAGGTGTCACACACTGATGTAACATTTTGCTTTTTGTAGTTGGACTGAAGCAGCTTTGACCTTGAGGATCCATTTTTCTAGCAGTTTTAAACGTGACCTCAAGACCTTTGGCTGCATATGAAGATGATGAAGCTTACTTCCCATTTACCTTTCACCAGTCCTCCAGCATGTACTGTCATTTCTACCCTGCTTTCAGAACTGCTCATGCAATTGTTCTAACCTAGGAAACATTTAAAATTATTATGATTATGTAAAGTTAGTTTATTCTGGTGAATATAAGTGAGACCAATCATTTGTAACAGGGATAGCAATGAGCTGCTGATAGGCATTTTTTCCACCAGCTTTGTGACCACTGGCCATATATACTCTCCAAGAATTTAATTTTCTATCTGTGTTGGCTTATGTCTGATCTACCGTCATCACCTCCTCATTATAAACTAGCAATCACATCATCAATCTGCCACATAAATGATTTTTACTTCATCAGTGCTAAGCTGCAGCATAGGATGGAAGCTGCTACTATTTCAACACTGAATGCATCCATAATGTCTTCTGTAATGACAGTGCATCAGAACTATGGGACAGTGATGACTAGCCAGGGCTCAGAGTAAACCACCAGCTACTGGAGTGACATTCAAGTTTCCATTAACACTTCCAAAACAAGCTGGGACTTTATTTACAAAATTCCAAATCTAATAAATGTGTGCATATTAAAATCTCCAAACTAATGCACCATTTCATGCATGACTGTATGCGACCTCATTGGTCTGAATTGCAATTTCTGTCCTGATGCTAACAATGGCAAGATACCAGTAAGTAGGGATATTTCTAGCATCAGCAACTGTTTGTTTTATCAGGTAAAGAATTCAAACTACAAGGCAGTGATATGTATGGCAAAACCTACCCTGGACTGTCAGTGTTGACATGCCCACTAATGTGGAGAAAGTGTCATTCTGGCTGAAAACTACTGACTGGATGTAAACATAATTAGTAATTCCTAGAGATTCCTTTCTCCTTTCTTTGAAAAGGTGAAACAGCACTGTCCCTTAATAGGGCTGCTCTAAAGCTCCACTGCTGCACAGAGAAGCCAGACTCTTGTCGTTCCTGGGCCAAATATGCACGCGAGATTGCCTGTGACACTGTTGGAGGCAGCAATTTCTGCCAGTTCTATCTCACGCACTCTTCTATACCAGGCATTGCAAGAGGCCATTTTATCCAATAGTACAGTTAATAAAAAGTGAAAGTAGACATAGGCAGTCTGTATGAAAAGGGGATAATGAGCCCAGCCCTATGAGGTGATGATAGGATTTACTTTCTTTAAACACTTGTAATTTTACAAGAAAAAAAAAGAAGGCGAAGACATAAGAAAAAAGCAAGTAAGAAATGATGAAATAACAGAAAAAAAGAGGAGCTAATATAAAAACCCAAACCCAAGACACTGCAGTATTAGCAAGTGAACAGCTTAATCTATTATAAAGGGAATCAAGGATCTTTCTATTGATTTAGATGTAAAAGGGGTTTTGAAAAACAGTAGATTTCTACATTTATGTTTCCATATACTCTAACAATGAATGAAAGGCATTTGATGCACATAATTCCTGATGCAATATTCATAATAGCAGAAGAAACCTAAGAAACCAGGCACCTACTAACAGAGCATATATGCTAAGATGTTGACCAGGAAATGCATCAACATTCATTCCCTAATATTTAAATATAAACTAGAATTCTCTACCTGAATTCTTACTTTTAAGATTCTTATTCTTTAGGAAACCTTTAAGGTTCCCAAGATTTCAATCTGCTTACAGCAGCTGTACAAGGTAATTTATGAAGTATCTAGACCAAAAAAAATACCAAAACATTTCAAAATCAAGGAAAGATAACATTTATTATATCTTTGGACGCAAAACTTCCTTCATTCAATGGCTGATTAAAAAAACCCCAAACAAGAACACTGAAATGTGTCATTAGGGTTTCTCTTGCAAACATACCAATTTAAAAAAAGAACTTTCAAATCTAAAATAAATTTAATAAAATAATAAAATAAAAAAATAAAAGAGTGTTTGCATGTAATAAATGTATTCACTAGGAAATGCATTTAAAAACAAAGTCTTCTAGTAAAGCAATTAGATTAATCAATTGTGCTTACTAGATTTACTCCTCCATGAAAAAGCAGTCCTTTCCAAAACATAGTACTAACCCTATGCAAAAGACCACTGAAGTTTAAACTTATTAAATAAACAGCTTTTTCCTATAAATGACTGGAAAGAACGATGTGATTTAGGCAACATCTGCATCCCTCTCTAAATTCATATTGCCAGTTAGGTCTCCAGTGACTATTATGATGGTACAGCTAAAGTCATTGTAGCAGCATTGATCCAACTGTAACAACAGTGAGAGAAGTTTTGTTTCACATACTTTTAGCATCTGACATCTTCCCTTTGTTTGGGCATTAATCAGTAACAGACATATTTGAGCATCCTGCCAGGAGGTGATTTGACTTTCACGAATTTCCCTAAGAGAAGAAACATCATCAGGAACAATTTCAAGGAAATAATTACAGTCTAGACAGATTTATGACTTCTAAAGACCTAATCCAAAGTACATTAATGTCAGTGGAAGGACTCCCATTGACATCAAAGGCCTTTGGATCAATCCCCAACTGCTGTGGGAATGAATTCAGAGCAATAATGATGGTGGACTAAATGCACACTTGCAGTTGAAATGTTACCACCCAGACCTTTTTATTCCTCAAATCAGATTAAAAAGTCATTTTCTGCTATTTCACAATTACTTCCAGATGCTCATCTCAAATGGCGTTTTCATCCATCTGTATGAACCAAACATGCACAGAGAAAGAGAGGTTCTTCTACACTGCCTGAACTAATAATACAAATGAAAACTACAAGGGAAAATAACTTTGGAGGTGACGAAGTTCATGTTATAAATGCAAATGAGAAACCTTGGGCTTCTTTTATTCCTTCTAACCACTTTGGAGTAGAGCTGTCAGGCTCACCACCTCTATATTTACTGCCAAAATACATTCTTTTTGATTCAATTTTAAATATTTTTCTCAAGTCTCCTAAACAAAACAATTCATGTAAATCAGTGTAACTCCTAAACCTGGAAGCCTACAAACTGTCAGAAATGTCAACATCATATCCCCACTGCTTAGTAACAGCTCTGTTGTCCCTTCTGTCCTCTTAAATGTCTATTTAAATGCCAAATAATTTGAAACATCCCTCTTTTCTATGTTAATCTGGTTTCATTCTCTTAGCAATTGATAACATTTTAGACTGTAAAATAAAATGCCGTCATGTGTGAGTGAAGACCCATTCAAAGTTTCACACAGTCCAAGTTGTGCCAGATCAATCAACATCATGTTTTACTCAGAAGTGCATGCTATGAGAATCACGCATCTTTTATTCACGCCTCTATCAATGCTTTGGTTGAGTTACCATGTACTCATTGTGCTATGAGCATGTTACGGACAAGGTGAACTCTGCCTTACCAAATTAGTTTTAGAGCTTTTGTTAGAAAATTATATGTAACACTTCTTTTGTCAAATAATGCACATTTCTTAGCATAATTCCATCACCTTTCCATTCTTAATGAATATTTGACCTATTAACTATCAGTCTCTCTACCCTTTTCTGCACTTAGAAAACGAGAGTTTTTAAATTTTTTTCTCCTTCTTCAGTTACTATGTGTGGGATAACAGATTATTAGTGACTGGGTAATGCTCATAGCTAGATTCAAAAATTAACAAGGCAGAGAACAATTCATTTGTTTGTGCTTTTGTTTTGTTATGGCTTTAGTGTCACCTTTCTTTTTTTTTTAATTGATACTAATCACTTGTTACTAGAGAATCTGAATGGGAATGGAATTCAGGTTAACAGAGGAAAACAATATTGCCTAAAAGCATCCAAGGAATTAAAAAGGTTCACAGCTCATACATTTTCTGGGCTACACATGTAATGGAAATGCTGCTTTAGGTATGTTCTACCCCCCACCTGCATGACAAGGAGATATTTTTTAACCTAGTTTTCTCAAGCATCAAAGCTTTTATGAACAGACTGAGTGCAACTTTCATACCATGTCACCACAACTAATAACTTGGGACCTCCTTGGCCTATTCAGTCCAATCTGCAGAAGGGCAAAAGTCATAAAGTCATTAAGGTCTCACAAGCTTTGTGGAAATAGGTGTCCAGATAAAGGGGGAATACTATTTTTATCCTAAATCATGGCCATCAAAGAATCATTCTGGCATTCACGCTTCAAGTACACAGGAACTGGTCAGGAGAATACTTTTTAATCTGGTGCTGTTCCAGTATTTTCTTCCACGAAAAATTAACTCAATGTATTTTAATACACCAGACACAAGTAAGTTTCTCAGCTTACTCTAAAAATAATTTTTTCAAGACACACCAAAAGCAACAACATACTTCACTCATGGTTTGGCACCATCTTTTAGATGAGCTCACACTTCAGTGCATTTTGTTATCAGAAGAGCATGAGAACTCTGCACCTGGAATATATTGACTAAAAAAGTCTGAGTGCATCAATTTAAATTTGCTTACTTTCATTATTTTGACACCAGTAAACAAACAATTTCATCAGTTCTTAAAGGTAGGGAATGGGAATCCATGGGAAGGGTACATGCGAAACCCTGATGTATTAAAATCCATGTAAATTCTATTAACAGGAACTGCCTAAGCAAAAAGAGAATTACTCAGGGAAAAAGCACATCTAAGAAAGTTAAATTATCAAGATTATGATTTCAGGGATATGAAGTTCTCCAGCACCAAACTATGACATTACTACCATACTTTTTCCAGTCTTTACATCTCATCAGTGTGAACATACACACTAAATTAGACCTGATGTTTGAATGAGAGAAAATGAAAAAGTACCTTCTCAGGTAATACTGAACTTCACCACCAGGGAAATTTTGTCTTGCTTTTACATGCACCTTTAATGTTATATCCCCCTTCCCCAGCTCTTTATGATGTCTTTTCAAAATGTTCAAAGCAAAATTCATTGTGTCCAGCTGTAGGCTGCTTCAAGTCACGGGAAATGACACAGAACTACAGAATGACACACTGCTTTTATAACTGAATACAAAGTTTGGACAATTTTATGGATTTTGAAAGGGTATGTTAGCTTTAATGGGGTGATTAGGTAAGGTGAGGCAGTCCTCTTTTCCCTATAAATATATTACAAAAGTAAGCTGACGTTTCCCAGGTCAGTGACTCAAAAAAACCCTACACACTATGAAAGAATCAGCACAACCAGATGAACATATGCATACACAAATAAGTTAAGCATACTTTTCTTGAAGTACAACAAATTACGGTATTATTTTTACAATGAAAACATGGGAAAAAATTTCAGTGTCAACTTTTAAAGCATAGTTTAGAATACAAGTGTAACTCATTTGAGAGGTAGGAATGTATGTGACTTTGAAGCTATGATTCCTATTAAATGTCTTCCTTCAGAGCAAGGAAAAGCCTATGCTCCTAAAGTTGCCTCCTCAGACATTTCATATCAATTAAAATAAGTTCAGAGAAAACATTTTGGGTTACAGTTTCACATTCAAGGAATATAGTAGTGGTATATAAGGCATTTACTTCAGGAAAACTTGTCCTTAGCCAGAGTGGCAAAGGCAAGATTTATGTCCTGGTGGTAAGAAACCTGCTACCTATTTCCACCTTCCTTCAGACTACAGCCATTGGGGTGAATGCGACTGTTATGGTAGAGGGAGGCATAAAAGCAAACACCAACAGGACTATTGCTCTTTTGAACATTGCTTTGAGATCGGTGGACAGAGTATGGTTAAGTAGAAAGTCATTTCCTCCTAAGACAGGTGAATTCTTTCCCTGTTTTGTTCTTACTATCCAGAAAATTCATTATGAGAGTTTACCACTTTCCCCTTCCTCAGTCCTGCAATAATTTAGTTTTTCCTGAGCCTTTCAAGACTATCCCTTGACTCACATCCTAGCAATACATGCTTGTGGTACATAAATATTTCTTTATACAAATGTATCTTAATTCAAACATTTAATCTTGTTAGGTGAACATAAGAAAGATAATGGTGATGTACTTTTCACATAAGACTTAGCTCACAGTTTTAATTTCCTGTTTTTATTAGCTTACCTCACTAGACGAAAATTCAACATGTGTTGAGAAGTACATTTTATTTGCTGGTTTCTCAAGGAAATGCTTGGTTGCTACACCTCATTACAGGCATCAGCTTTTAATTGGAACAAGTTTTAAACTGAAAGAAGTGATTAATAAAATGGTGCTGATGTGCTGCTACAGTACTTTAAATGCCCGCTTACTCATATCTAAAGTTGTTTTTATGCTGAGTATCAATATGCAATTAGAAAAGACAATATAAGTAGTGCTGGGCCTGTGCAGAGTACTCTTTCAGCACTTGTAAAGTCCTTTCTTGTTTATGCTGCTGAGGTCTATCAAAAAACTCTCATGTTGACACAATCAAGCAACCAGAATGAATGGCTATAAATACAGTCAAAGCAAGAGATAACAATAAGCAGAACAACTAAGTCCTCATTTGAAGATGAAACAGTAATTTTGAGTAAGCAGTATGTGATTAACCTACTGCATGTGGGGTCAATATGATTCATTCTCACAGCTATGCATTCAGTCTAAGCCCTGGGCCTCACTTGCCATCAAAGACACAAGCCTTCCTCAAATCAACCCTCCCCTATGCCTCGCTAACATTCAGAGCTCGCTCTTAGGAACATTAACTACCATGTCCTTCATTTAAATTATTTCCACCTACCCCTGCTTGGAAATAATTGTCAGCATAACAGACAGTTAAATCTAGTGCTCTTGCTAGCCTCCAGTCCATCTATCTGCCTCTTGCAATGTTCCAGCAGCCTAAAAGCAGACCTCAAAAACCACTGAGGGAAAAAAAAACCACAACCAAAAACCAGAGGGGTACTTATCTTGTCTAAATCATGAGTATTCCTAGAGCATTATTCTTTTGGCTCAAGACCAAAGCATAAGAAGCAGTAGACCATTACATTTTAAGACAATCAAGTGGCTCAAAAGAGAGGAATGGTTACAGCTTTGGTTCAAATATTTAATAGAAATGTCACATTTCATTTAAAAAAGCTACTTTGAGTGGAGGGACAAACCTCTTACCTTTGGTAGCTATTCGAACACACTGAGTTTTGGTTTCCTGTTGAGGAGGGAAAAGTAAAGAAAACAGTTAGATCAAGTTACTTTTTCTTGCCCTCCCTGCTCCATAAATTCATCTTAGATCTGCTGATCAGCTGGGGCAATCCAACAAGGTGGCTCAGGGCTCTGGTCTTAGCAGGAGAGGAGGCTGTGAGATTTTGCCTTTGAAAACTAGATGAAACTGAGATATTAGTCTGTATTATTCAGGACAATGTTGGGAAGAAAAAGTGCAAGGCAGCCGAAATGTAGCAAAGACCAGCAGGTCGAGGGAGGTGATCTTGACCCTCTACTCTGCTCTCGTGAGACCTCACTTGGAGTACTGTGTGCAGTTCTGGTGTCCTCAGCATAAAAAGGACTTGGAACTCTTGGAACAAGTCCAGAGGAGGGCCACGAGAATGATCAGGGGACTGGAGCACCTCCTGTATGAAGACAGGATGAGAAAGTTGGGGCTGCTCAGCCTGGAGAAGAGAAGACTGCGTGGAGACCTCATAGCAGCCTTCCAATACCTGAAGGGGGCCTACAGGGATGCTGGGGAGAGACTCTTCATTAGGGACTGTAGTGACAGGACAAGGGGTAATGGGTTCAAACTTAAACAGGGGAAGTTTAGGTTAGATATAAGGAAGAAATTCTTTATTGAAAGGGTGGTGAGGCACTGGAATGGGTTGCCCAGGGAAGTTGTGAATGCTCCATCGCTGGTGGTGCTCAAGGCCGGGCTGGACAGAGCCTTGGGTGACATGGTTTAGTGTGAGGTGTCCCTGCCCATGGCAGGGAGGACAGAACTAGATGATCTTAAGGTCCTTTCCAACCCTAACTATTCTATGATTCTATTAAAATCTAATGGAAATCATGCCATAAGAATACAGAGAGAGGGTATAGTGAAAGAAAAAAGGACTTGTGCTCCTATTTATGTTATGGTACAGAAATCCTGAGCCAGTGTTGACCTCCAAGAGTACCACGCAGCAAAAAAGGTACATTTGTTCAGCTCTGTCTCCAAACTTGTCTTGCTGCATCCTGACAGTCTTGAACAGTCACATGATGGACACTGAAACATACTCCCTTATGCTTCTGAGTACGGAATGAGCACAGAAGCTGCCCAGGTACTCCTTAACATGACACAGTTAATCTACAATTTATATAACCGTCCCAGGTTATATAAATAATCACGACAGTAATTTGACAGTGATGTGCTTCGGAAGTTGCACATGCAAAGACCATTTATATGTACCCTACTTTCCCTCTCCTCCTTCAGAGGTTTGGTCAGCAATTGAAATAAAGAAAAAATTACTTGTTTATGCACAATTTGGACAACTTGAACAGATGAGGGTCAGTCGCAAATGGGCTTTCTGACCTTTTTGTACAATGTACAGTCATTTTAATGGCAAACATACTGAAATAGCATAAGGTTGAGTGAGAGGATGAAGCTGCTGTTGTATTAAACACCTAAACAATATTAGCATGTAATTAGAAAATATAATAATGACAGTTTCAGTCTATAAAACATGCTTCCTCAGTCCTGCAGTCCCAGCATTCCATCCCTGAATGCATCCCCTGGGATTTTCTCTCCTCTGGAAGATTCTTGCACAACAGGCAAAATATGTTGGTGCTATTTTTGCAAACACAGCTCATAAAGAACAAGCAAAGCTGAGTTGAGGCTTCCCATAGGTGTTCCATTAAGACAATTTTTCAATCTAAATGAAAGCCCAGCAAATTTTATCAAAGTGGTATTACCTAATTAGCACTCTTCCCAATTACTGGATTTACTTGTCCACTTTTGGTAAAAATGTCGGTGAAGATCGCGGCATAACCCTCACCACAACCCTACAGCGTATTTCAGAGCATAATTTAATTCCCCTTGATGATTTTGGTGCTCCCACTAGTTTATAGTAAAGTAACTGTTTAACCATTCTGCAGCTTAGAGGTTACCTTACAATAACAAAGATCTCTGTCCTGGAAGAATGTAGTGCAAAGCCCCTCAAACCTCCTCCCAAATCCCTGTAGGAACAGAAATCTGATTCAAAGTTGTAAATCATACCAGAGAAAAACATTTTAGAATTTAAGTCCGATCACAAATTGAAATCAAGTTAAAATAAAAAGATGTATGTTCTTTGCTTATCTCCTACTTATCTGTCAAAATGCAAAAGCCAAAATAAAGATCTATTTTTGTATTTAATATATTTATTTTACTCTTCACTCTCATTTATTTCTTGAGGAATGAAACAAATTCCCTTACAATTTAGTCTACTGGAAGCCAACAAAAGCAAAGGGAATTATTTGTAGCAGGTAAGGGAAATATAGATGAGCATCTAGCAGTTACCTTTTATTTTGCTTTCTTTGCTTCATACAGGTCTATAGGTAAGAACTAAAAAGAAGGTATGGTCTCATCTGTCAGAAAAAAAGCATCCAGCTCTCAAGCAGCTTCTGCACAGTTTAATTACCTCCTGCTTTGTCCCCACTCGACTCGATGCAGTTTTCATAACCATAGGTAGAAGGTGAGATTTTCTTTAAAAGACTCCAAGGCAAGGCGGCCTGTGAGTCAGGATTTGTTTGATCACTGCCGAGACCCAAATGTAAGGATGGGTAAACACAGCTGCTTCTCCTTTCTGATGGGTCTGGTGTGAAGAGCAGCTATCAGTCTGGCTGTCCTTTCTAGTTCCTTTCTGACCTGCTTGGACAGTTCATACAGAGATTCTTATGGACATAATGACTGCAATTTCCTACAGTTTTCTAAACTATAAATAAAAATTTCACACAAGGGCGGTGTGAAATGTGAATGGCACGCTGGCATGCTGTTGCAGCATGGAAGGGATTGCATCCATGTCACTGCCAACACCTACTACCTCCAACTCCAACAGCCCTCTAGTTGTTACCATGGCCATGTCTTTGAATCCTTGAAGGAGAAAGGTGTGGTTGGCACTTACCTTCTCAACGCTGCTCATGGCCTGGAAATAGATGTTGTAGCCTTTCCGAGGAGCCAGCGGCGGGTTCCAGAAACCCTGGTAAGTCCTATTGTCACCCACAGTAAAAGGGACTGGCTCTGGCAGGTTTCCAGGGGGCAGCTCAGCAGCAAAGTAATATGGTGACCCTCCACTAAGAGCAGTCTGATAGGTGACAGGGATTTGGTAGCACTCCATGGCACCTGTTTCTCGCTTTGTTCGGTGTGGGTGCAGTTCCTCAACAACAATCTGGTAGGCACTGGTGAGACAGAGGAAAACCAGCATAACTTTAAGGTCACCTGCTAGGGTCAAATCTGTAGTCTCCAAAAATACTTATTATTAATAATTAATTAATAATAATTAACTCAATTGCTTTCTGTAAACTTAAAAAGAAAATGAAGAAAAAAGAAAAAGCAGATACATGGATGAAGAGAAGAATCAAAGGCTTGAAATATAACAGCTATTTAATTCAGCCACTGGAAAGAAGCAACATCCTTTTTTTTTTTTCAGGAGAATACAAATCCATACAACAATAACAACAATAATCCTTCTAACAACAATATCTATTTTTATTTTTTCTAATGAAGAAACCCAATAATTACTCTGATTTTAATCTAAACTAGATTAAAGTCTTGGCTAATCAGAAGTTAGCATCTTCTTTTGAAACAATATTAGAGAAAGCTGAGCTTCAAGGCCCAACATAATGACTGCCTCCAGGTTGTGCTTGAAGCACCAATTTGCAGTTGTCATATAATTAGAGACAGAATATGCTGACAGGCTTCTCCACCTCTTGACCTTGCTGTGGCTTCTATCTTGGCTCAGAACTATGCAGATCTAAAGTACAAGTGACATGCTGTAATACAAGCACAGATGGACAGAAATCTGTCCATTTCACCAAAATAGGCTACCTCATTCCCCTACAGTTGTCAATGATAAAACGTTACAAATTGCTGAAGCAGATGGCATTTTGCCTATTAAAATGCCATCCCAAACTCCCAATACCTCTTTTGAAATGGTCCATGGCTTGGTTACTTTTCAAAATCATCTGCTCAAAATGGAACAGGTAATTATATTTATTCTTTTTCTTTAGGGAAACTACCTAACTTCAGCTTGTTATCAACTCATTATCAGCTTCCTCTGCTGTGCAGAAGTAGAGAACTTACATATTGAGAGCAAGAGGCAATTCTTCAGTTCATATATAAAAAAAAAAAGGAGACAAAAAAAGAGGGGTTTGGATTTTAAGAACTATACATACACTTACGCACATATGCACAGATGTGTATGCATGCAAACAATTTCTCATTTATATGCAGATACATTTGAAGACCTTATGAAAGATTAGTATGAAAATATGCCTCAGCATGTAGACAAGACCTGTCAATTCAGACAAGACCTGCATTCAATTCAGCCAGCAGAACTGCCTGTCTTGTTTTTTTTTAAAGCTGTCCAAACAAAAATAGTAAAATGGAACAGAGTTCTCACAGTGCCAGTGCATTGTTGCAGGTACTGCAAAAGGCACAGGAAAAGACAATCCTCCTTCTTTGAGATCTTCTGGGGCAGCATTAAATTATTTTGTCAATTTTCTTTGCTACTATTGCCCAGAAAACCCAATAACTGTAGTGGCAGAGATGAAGTATGATACTGGGGAATGGAAGGGAGGAGAGAAGAAAAAAATAAGAAATTAGTTTCACATCTTTCTTGAGCTGAAAATAGAAGTTAGCATTCCCTTTATCTAGCACCTAAAACACTAAGGAGGAAAGCCTCTTTCTTCTCTTTCAAAGTGTTCAAAAGGAATATACAAGGTCACCTCATTTTTGGAACTCCAGGTAAAAAGAAGATAAACAAAAAAATGATGAGTTAGTTCCATGGATCACTGTTTCTCATAAACTGTCTGTGAACTGAGCCTGGTTATAAATCACCTACTGTGGTAAACTCTATGTATTAACCATGTTCAGTTAATGTGGCCTGCACCACAATGAACTTCCAAAAGATCCTGGAACACCCAGAATATTTCTATGCTTCAAAATTAATGTAGTAGCAAAATCCCCTAAAAGCATCAATATTTCACAAACTTGTCAGGATATAAAGTACTAAAAATAATTTTTGTTATAATAAACATCCAAAGGGAAGAAACAACTACTGCCACTGTCATACCCTCCCTGGCCTGGTCATGGACCCAGGCAGGGTTAAAACCACTGCTCCCAAACTGGACAGCCAACCAACTGGGAGCCCTGGGAACACAGACACTGCATCTCTGCTCTCTCCATTCTGCAGTCTTCTCTCATGAGTAGCCAAAGGACTGGGTCAGACACAAATTCTCCTCTCTGAAGTGCCAGGAGAGAAGGAAACTTGTCATCTGCAACACCTGCCAAGAGACGAGAAAGCCAGCAGGGAGAGCAGAAAGGCAGACAATGCCTGCGCATGACAGGGGCAACTGTCCCTTGGAACAGCCCAGTTTGTCACACCGCTCAGAAGCAGAGCTCCACCACAGCTACCAAATTAAACAACACCCTCTCTGCCCTTCCCTCCTCCCCACCACACTTTATAAAATAAGGGGTAAATGAGGTATCTTTTCTTTAAGGGTCAAGTCTCTTTGTAGACAAAAACAAAACAAAAATGAAAGACAAAGGGCATGAGTGTAACATATAAGGAAGGTCTCTTTCAATAGCATTCTTCAAAAACATGTAGCAGTTTTCCGTGTGATAGAAAATGTATTGCAAAATTTCAAGCATGATATTATAAAATGTGAAGGTTGTGAAAAAAATTCAAATGAAAGCAAATTACATAAAATGTTTCAAGAAATAACGCTTATTGGGTCCCAATATCTGAAAAGCTACAAAATGTGGAAAATAAGAAGTAGATATACACATTGCAGCCTTCTGCATTTATACTGTTACTTTAAGTTAACACAGTATTCAGAGTCTTTAGAATCTCCATAAAGTCTACAAGGCTTTAGGTTTTTGTTTGAGGGGGTTTTGTTGTTTGTTTTCTTTTATTTATTTATTTTTACTGTTGTTGTTTGGGGTTTTTTTTTATTACTTTGATAAAGCATTTTTTTAAATAAAAGATGTGCCTATCCATGTGGGAAAGGGGATCTGGCTGTATTTTCCATGCAACATTACAGACTAACAAGACACGGAGGAATACAGTCATTTACCTCCGGGCCCTCTCTGATACCATCTGTTTAAACCCATTTACTAAATGCTATAGGGCCCCAAAGCAGCACTGTTACACTGTGTATTCGTAATAGTGTTCAGAAAGGACATCCTGCTGTAAGATGGAAAGAAAGAAGCTTAAGTTAAATTTGCAACTTCAAAAGCAAGGTATTCACTCACTGCAAACGTGGTCTGGTATCAGCCTGTAAGTTTAACAACTATGTACTCTCCTTTTTTACACATTAATAATTCTAGCTTCAATGATCTTACATTTTCTGCACACTTTTTGTGTAATGGTGGAAATTCAATTATTGAGAAAGCTTTCTTATGACTGGTGCTGGGGGAATTCCTACAATAGCAATTTTTTTCTGGTCTTCATCAAGGAAAGAATAAGAGAGACATAAACAGGGAGAAGGGAAAAACCTAGATGACAACATTCCTTCACCCTGGTGACTAAAATAAATTCTAAGTTATTCTGAAGAGTAATACAATTTTCAAAACCTGCTACATAAGTTATTGGGATCATAAAGGCCAAACAGTCACCTAAGACAACCATGTATGCACAGAAAGATATAGCAGGTAAAGAGCTTCTCAGCCGAGATTTTGCATGAAGAAATTATTTTTCGTGTCAAAAACAACCCTTTTTTTTTCTTTTTTTTTACTCAAGAAAACCTGCACAGTACCTCCCTATTGACCAAGACTATTACAGACAGCTGAAGGAAGCCCCTTCCAACAGATCCTGCTTTTCACCTCTCACTAAAAATTCAGGCTTCCAAAGGGGTATGGCAGTGAAAAAGTTGTTTGTACTTCAGGCCTACTGGTGACAAAGCATATTCTCCTTTGACAGGTATCAGACTGACTGAAAGCCTGAGTTACAACCCCAGCTCTTGGAATCCTGATAGACAACTAAGTTTTAGCCTGCCATAGTCCACTTAATTAGTCTTGTTGCAAAATGAAAACAACCTGATTGTGTGTATTGAGGTGTAAGAAAAAAGAAACCTGTACCAATCAAGTAAAATTAATTTCATAAATAAAAAGTTGTCCATCCTGATTCTGATATATACTGTTTGTAACCTTCATCTGCAGTAGGATCTGAAAACAAAAGATTGCTGTTCTGGTGCTCAATTAGAATCCCTCAGAAGAACTACAGCAACAAATCACATCTTCAGATGAATCAGTGAAGCATCATTGATTCTACTGACTGGTATCTCATCCACAAGATTGATGGTGAAATGGTATGGGCTTCAGAGTGAGCCTGAGCCATACAGCCCTGCCTCCCTTTGCATTTGCAGTTTGTAATTTGGTTTAAAACTTCAAGAGGCCATAAAGAATGCTAGAGATTACGTTAACACTTGACAGGGAAGATATGATTAGAGTCATGTTTAAACTATGATGACTATGGCATCTAGTGTCTTAAATAAGTGATTGACAGCTGCATATAGATTAAACTTGAGTTAAGGAAAATCTATTTCCTGGGGGGCTGTACTGATGGAAAGGCTGAAGTACAACAAAATTTGATCACCGTATTTTGTTTGTCAAAGTGGAAGAGTATGAGACTAAGCTTTACTATTATTATTATTATCATTCTTATTTATTTTTTCTTAAAACATGGACATGCTACTATTACATAAAACGATCTTTTGACCATCAACAGCTCCAGGGATTAGAGCACTGGGTGCAAACAAACCTTTTCAAAAAGCCAACTGTATTCTTCAGTGTCAGGCTGAAAAAGAGCATTTGAGCCTCTTCTACTCAATCACAGCTGCAGGCATGGCGATGCATTTTTTCCCACCTACCCACTAGCACTCATTTTGGCAGCAAGCCAGCTTGTAGTGGAAACACAACCGCAGTGTGGATGGAGTAAAGCTTCACTAAAATGCATCATAAAGTTCAGTGAAATGCATTTAATCAGTTCAGAGTTACAGTGTGCTACATTTATTCTCCCTATTAAGAAGTTGCTGAAAAATACCTGACTGCAACATGTGCTAACTTCAGGAAAGGGAATGGGACTATGTTTTCCACATTCCCCTGGAGAATGCTTCTTACTCCAAGTAAAAAATAAAACACCTGCTTTGCTTTAAGAAAAAAAAACAACCACAGCTCTCTGGTTATGGTAAAGGACATATTTCCTTTACCTTTTGATGTTAGAAATTACATGTAATCTCTTAGGTTTTAGAAATTAATTAAAGTACAGAGAAAAGATGTGAGACAGAAAGAGGAATGCATGCTTTTTTGAGAACATACTCGAACAACAGTTGTTAATACTCTATCAAACTCTCTATTAACATTTAGCTCATAGATCCTTTTTGCCACCTTCATAAATGCTGTAGCTCATGCCATAGGACTGAGGATGCTGCAAGGAAAACCAAGAGAATATACATGAGGTGGTGTGCTGCAGGTTTACTCTGCAGTGAGTTACCTGCCTGCCAGCACAGTGCACAAAAAGCAGAACTCCCCAGGATAGGTACAAGTAATCCTCTAGCCTCATCCCATCATGCACCAGCTCACAAATGAAAATCCCCAGGAGAGAAAAGTGGGTTGCGAGACTGACTCCCCTCAAAGTGAGTGGTGGGATAGAAGGTGGGTGCCTGCTGCTGTCTGCATAAATATGCCATACACCAATTGCTGCAAAGAAGATGTGCACCACTGTCAGCAGATCCCTATGGTGTCTGGCAGGCGTGCTCTGGGAAAGCCTATGCATCAGCCTCCTTGGGAGACTACGTACAAGACTGAAAGGATTTGGTATAGATGAGAGACAGATACCACATTTTTCAAACAGGGACAGCTTTGGTTATGGCCAGCAGCAGGACACCTGGAAGGCTTTAAAAGCACCTACAAAGGTGTGTAGTGAGTTTAAGCACTCGTATAACTTGGGAGCGTTTTCAGATCACAGGCCTGGTTTCTGCTGTATCAATTTAACAAAACCTCTATTTTAGGAATCCAAGTTCTGTACTGGATGTAGTCCTGTCCATTTTATCATTCCTCACACCCCGAAAAATCCTAGCTTTGGTCCAGGTCAATCTTTCAGAAACTACATATTTCAGAAATGCATGGGGTTACTATTTATGAATATAAAACCCACCAGTATCTCCTATAAAAGGAATGACTTCGGATTATTTTCTATGACAGAATATAAATAAATAACTTGAGCGTATCAATCATAAAGGTGACTATATGACAAGTATATAAAAATGCTTATAGGTACGTGACTCATACCTAGAACATCCATGTAAAACATGCATTTCTCTTAATGGAAACAGACTTAAGAAATCGTTTATTTTCCTATTAGGGAATATTAGGGCTCAAGCACATTACTTGACAGTAGCTGAGCCACAGTAACTGACTTAATGTCACACAGAACGAAATGCATTAGCTCGCATTTCTCTAAAATGTCACAAGGGTAACAGCATGAAAAGGTTCTGGTGTTCAGTAACTAATTAACCTCCAATTAGTCAACCCTGTCCCTGAATGTTGCTGATGCAGCCACATCAGTAAAACACAAATGGAACCAAATAACATCACAAAATTTCTGCACTAACAAGTAGAAGCAAAGAGCAGGATGTGGACTAATCTTTGCAAACAGAATTAAATTATCTCTCAATAGAGTACAGAAAGGGAAAGACCCCTCAAAGTTAACATAAATGAAACACTTTAATATGATTATAGGACACGGCAAATAAAATTTAATAGCTTGCTACATGATTTCTAGTAAGAAGCATTCTGAGAGGAAAAAGGTCAAATAGTTTGTATTCATCACTATTATTCTCCCATTTCCTCTGAGCTTCCAATTTTGCAATCATACATATGTGCTATAGAATAGCTGAAGTGAAGCACTGGAGAGGAAGTGTTATTTTCAAATCCACTTTCTGACAAACACCTTTCAACCTCACATTTCAGAGACACTGTGAGAAAGTAAAATGAAATGATAATGGACAGGAGATTGGTCCTGGGGACCCTAAATCAAACAGGATAGCCAGCAGGATGATTCAGGTCCCGACAATTAAAAGAAGAAAAAAATCTTTTTCATTACAGATCCATTGGCAAGCTCAGTCTAGCTGAGAAAAACGACAGTAATGTCAAATGAATGTCACTTGGAAATTAACAGCTCTATCATCTTTCATGCAGCATATAATTAACAAAAAAAAAAATTATCTTGATTATTTGGGGTTTTTAATTTCTTCTTTTTTACCTGATGGGTGCACCTTTGGCCTGTGCTGGTCTCAAGAGTACAGTTATTGTAGTAGCAGTTTCATTGAGAGATGCATCGACTCCTTCGTAGTCTGGTAAAGTGGGAGCTGATTAATATTGAATGGGAAGGAAAAGAATAAGAAACAAATCAGTGAAAGCATTTTGAATTTTCATGAGATTATGGCTGTTTGCAATGTAGTACAAAGCCACAATCTTCACCAGCCACGAGTCTTTTTTCGTGATTTTCTAGTCAGTCTGTCTTTTACTACAGTATGAATGGGAACTTCACCAACAATTGACAACCTTATTGCTCCCCCTCAAATTATGGCAACTAGCAAGTCAAACATGTTTATTCAAGGATAGAAATAGAGGGAGGAGGTGACTGCCAAGAAACCCTAAGACTACAAAATCTCTTTTTGGCTTCAATCTTTCTACCTTACAAAGAACTATAATCACCATCTTGAAGACCCAGTCTCTGACACCTCTCTTTTTCTTCCTCCAACAATTTAAGAACCTTTTACACATCTGTTTACAGGTCAAAGGAGACCATGCCAATACCAACCCAAGTTCAGGAAAACTGGGCTTGGATAAACAGGCATCTGTGGATTAGAACTGTACAGGAGAGTCTATTCCCATGCCCATTTTCCCATACATTTCTAACAATGCATGGCCAAGCTGCTTTTGAACCACCGCATTCTTCAGCCCAGGGTATTAAGAATAGACAAGATCAAAGTCAAAACTAGAGGCAGTTCCGGAACTGATTCATTAATGAACTGCCTGTCAGGTCTTCATGGCAGCAACCCCCATGTTGTGGGTTGGGTGGCTGGTGTTGGTGATGACTTCAACCACCCAACTTTATTCTGCTGCCACAAACCTGTTACAGTCCTTATGGATAATATTATTGCTGACTCCAGCTCTAGTGCAAGGAAAGAAAGTTTTTTTTTTGTGATTCAGAAAATAACAGATTTATATTAATTATTAATCTTTAACAAGCTTGAAAACTATCTGCAAGGGTTTTTTTTTATATCTTTATATTGTTAATGATGCCTGTGTATTTCAAAATCAATTTTCACAAAAAAGATGTTTCCTAGCAGGATATCAATCATTTCAGTCATGAGAATTTTACAATAATATATCAGTAGATAGAAGAGCACCGAGAGATTGAAAGCTTTGCTTCATTAGTCCCAGATTTGAGATGAATATAGAATCATAGAATAGTTAGGGTTGGAAAGGACCTTAAGATCATCTAGTTTCAACAACTCTGCCATGGGTAGGGAGACCTCCCACTAAACCATATCACCCAAGGTTATGTCCAACCTGGCCTTGAACACCGCCAGGGACGGAGCATTCACAACTTCCCTGGGCAACACATTCCAGTGCCTCACCACCCTCACAGTAAAGAATTTCTTTATATAAATATTACTCTTATTTCAGGAAATATTATTTTCTAGAAACAAATTACTGTTTACACCATATTACTAGGATCACAGCAACTACTTGTAAGTTGCTTTAAAATGAGTAATCTCACTCCTCATTAAAATACAGATAGCATTTCCTGAAACACATTGCTTCCTAAAAAGTACCAGCTATGCAGAGCAAAACTAGACAGCAGTTCAGCATAAAGCAAGATGAAAAAAACAAGAGGTTGAAATTCAGATACAAAGGGTGTCATAGCCTGCCTTCAAGATTTCCTTGTATTAACCATGTTTTGCTGACTAACAGACACACACTGTGTCTAGAAAGGGTGGTTGACTGGATTCTGGACAAAATTCCTGAAATTTCCAGGTGGAAAACAATCCAAACATGTTAATGTGCTTATTTCCCAAAATACTGAAATATTTGGGAGACAGACACTCAAGCAAGCTGTTACATAGTTATGCTTTCCTTCCCCCCCCCCTACAAAATGGTTAAGTACTACACCACCATTATCCATGAAAATTTATGAACCGGGATTTACTGCGAGGAAACACAAGGACCATAAAGTAATCTGGGTAAAATATCAGACTTCAGAAAACCCTAATAGCTAAAGAAACAGAAAAGAACAGGTTGTTTGTTCATTTTTTTATTGTGATTTGGTGGTTGGAGAATTTTTTTGGGAGTTGGAGTATGCAGACTGCTAATGCTCATATGTTGTGTTTCACTTGCTACATAATTCAAGGAGCCTGTTTTTTCTCATACTTTGATTTATGCACACGTTCTTGGGAACTGGGTGAGGAGACTATGTGAGTAGCTTCACACAGAAATGGTAGGTGCATTCCAATACATTATTAACTTTATAGGAGAATATAAGTTTCATTAGGGCAGATATTAAGAAAAATAGGCTGCTTTGTGCTGTTTAAATTTTTAAATGACTGAATTCTTTGATCTCGTCCAAGCTCCAAAGTTGCAATGTCATAAAATCAACTCTTTAGATATAACGATTGACTCATCTTCTGCTATCAACTTCATAAGTGACTATCTTGTGTTCTTTTTTGAGAATACTGAATTTGAAAAAAAAAAAAAAACAAACTGCTAAGGCATGGCATTTGACATCACTTTCTTCTAGAGTTTGCAGTGTGTTATTTAGACAAATAGTGCCAATCTTGGTGCACTGCAGTAAGTGAATAAAGGCACAAAGAAGCAGACCTATATGAATCTGGCAAAAGAAAATTCACACTTCCTCCTATGTGCCCCAATTCTGTTATAGCTGCATGCAACTAAGTGGTGTCACCTTGAGCAAGTCAGCATCTGACTTTACTAATCTGCAAAACAAATACAGTACTTAGTGACCTATGGAGTGCTGTAAGGCTTAATTAGTTATGGTTTGTACAGCACTTCATAATCTTTAGATGAAAGTCGAAGATTATACAAAATCAAACAGTTAACTACTACAGGTGTGCAATTTTCACGTCATGCAAGGATTTATCCCTGAACTTATGCTACTCTGGCAAATACACTCAAAAAATATTTTCAGTACTACAGTTGCACAATATGACAGGATTTTTTTGTGGGTTTTCTCTTCCATTCCACATCAGGGCATGATTATTTCAGTCTTAAGAAAAAAATAATAAAAAAAATCCAAAACCCTTACTCTTTATTTTCTTTCCTGCTCTTGTTTTTTGTTTTTACCTGAGATGTTGGTTGTCACATTGATTGTGGTCGCTGGTCCAAACCCTTTGACAGTGCTTGCACGTATAAAGAACTGGTAAGTAGTACCAGGATGCAAGTGTGAGAAGACGTGGTGCGTGCTGTTCCACAGCTTTGACACAGTTTGCGGAGGTCCTGCAACCGGAACCGCAGGATCAAATGACCTTATACTGCTATAGCTGACCTGTGAAAACAATTAACTTTGTAACAATTACTGAAGTTTTTGGTACAAGCAGATTAGGTTAGCTTAGCTGGAAATGAAACAAAAGATGCATGCTCACTTAACTACCCACTTATCTTGGGGATAGCATGGGGACTCGTAGAGTATGCTTCATTTGAAAGGCTATGCAGGTGCCTTTCATCTCTCTTTGTTTGTGATATTAGTTTATGTATGTGAAATTTCACTGCCACACTGCAGTTACGACACCCCCGACATCCTCCACACCTCCACTAAACCCCTTTATTTTTCCTTCAATATATTTCCCTCTCCTCTTCTAATAATCACATTGAAATGCTGTCCAAACCAAGCTAATATATTTAAATTCAGGAATGATATCTTAATGTACCAGTTTTGACTGGAACAGATTTAATTTTCTTCCTAGCCTCTTGGAAGGTGCTGGTTTCGGATGCGATTAAAACACAAAGCTTGTACTTTTGCCCTTCCAGTTCTCGCCCCATCCCACTGTGGAGGAGTGAGTGCGCAGCTGAGTGGGCTGAGCTGCCCACCAGGGTTAACCCACACTATTTAAGGAACTGTGCTAGCATTAAATAGATCTAAGGGATTTTGTTTGGTTGGCTAGTTTCTCTTCCTCCTGTAATTCATTACTACACACTATTTTCTACTCTGGTCCTTCAAAAACATGGTGCTGAAGAGGATGGCGTTTGTTCCTCAAATCAGCTGTGTTTCCTGCCAACCTCCTGTGGAGGTTCCCAGAAGGCACACATACTAAACACACTTTACATAGAATATATAGAGAGGTTTTCCTTGCAGGGTGATACCTAAAGGTTTAACAAAGCTAAAACCCCACTGCTCCAAATCTAACAATCATCCTGCCTTTCATGTAACTTTCTTTTCCAACAAAGAAGATTTCACAGATCACGGCTGTCATGGCTTTGGAAGACTATATAGCAATGACACAAGATTTTAAAAACTAGCACCTCCCACATGGATTGTAATATTGTTATAGTCACATATCAAAGCCATTTGACAGGGACAGCCAGGAAACAATAAATGCACAATAATTATGATTTTTTAGTATCTAATCACTACGCAAAATCCCCTAATCTATAAATGAAAGCAGCAGATAATTGAATAGCTGCCTACAGAGCAAACATCCACCATCAGCCACCTGTCTTGCTGCTCTTTCCTAGCCCTATCCAATGCTTGTTAGCTGTTTCATTATTACCTCGTACTGAGTAATGATGCCATTTGGATCCACAGGTTCCTTCCAGTTGAGGAAGATCTTATCTTCAAAAGGAGTTCCTTTCACCGACTTAGCAGGTATAGGGCCTGGCACTACAAATAAAATCAAATTTTTTAAAATAGGAAATTCAAGAGCCAGAAAAATTAAAGAGGTGACAGAACATCCTATTAAAAACAAAACTGAGCACAGGTCTATTTTCATTAATATTCATTCACATGCAAAAGGCAATGGTAGGGAGTATGAAAAAGCACTTCAAAGTGGATTTTGTCATTCGCAGTGCAGAGAGAGCATGAAGTTGAAACGTTATCCCCGCATATGGTTTTCAAAACTTCATGCAAAGTCAAATTGTCTCATTGTATAGCCGGGGGAAACAGTTCAAGCTAGATTGTGACTTCAGGGAACATCACTGAATTCTGTAATGAGCGTATCTTAGGACAAGGACTACATGGTTTTAAAATCCTTTTAAACAGAAAAATCAAAGGCAAGGAAGAGCCTCTGTTATACAGCATCTTCCAAACAAGAGACCTGCTTACAAAACTGTTTTCAGTCACACCTTCTTATGATTTGCTGTTTTAAAGGAAATCCCAGTTTAAAGAGGGGGCTGGGCACAGGGCAAGCACACCAGCTCAAGCTGTCTCTTCTTTCAACCACTGACATTCTTGTGCTGCAGAAGGACCAAAACTGCTTACATCAAATCTTTCCAAAAAGAGGCATTTTCAAAGCTTTGAACTGAACCACACTAAGATGACCCTACTTTCTTACTTTAAATGGAACCAATATCCCTGGTGTAATAACAAGTCTGAAGTGTCACCTCAGGCCTCTCTGCCTGAGTGATTCACAGGAGCTGGTAATCCCATCAGCACCAGGTAGGAGTGCCTAGTTATCTCATTTCAGCTTACAAGATATTTTTGCCTGCAAGTATGGTTCCTTTTTAATCACAGCAGCTCACCTAGATTTGAACACATACATGCTGAAAGAAGGCAACGAGGATAAAAGAGCACCTGAAGAAACTGTGAGCCCAAAGAAAAAACTCTCCCCCACTCAAAAAGCCAATGTTGCCCAAATCTGTAGTCCTTCAAGCTAAAATGTTACTTCTATTAATTTATAGACATATATTTCCCTCCCCATCTTAATCGGCCTATTTTCTTCAATGCAACTGTCAGTGAGCCTCACACATGACATTTCCTGGGTATTAATTATCAAAGCAGTCTGAAGATTTACAAAGAGCAAAAATAAATTAAAACCCACTGGATCAAAGGAAGCACCAGGCACTGTGCTAGCAGCCAGGGAGCGAAAGGTCTGTCCCAACAGTGGGATTTATTTCAGTCTACACAGAAGCTATGAATGATGATCTGACCCTTGGTACAAACAACATAATTTGGCACATTAATAATAAATTCATGGAGTCAAAAAAGCCCATGAGTAAACAGATGAGCGATTCACAGAAACTGCTCATTCGTCAGAGGAAAACTTAGAAGTTAACTAAAGTCATAGGCTGCTGCTTTGCTTCAGTCCCAATACAGACTGGGCAATGGATGAAGTCTGACATGCCATGACAGCCCCTGCGTGCTGTTTGCGGCATTGAGAGACTTGCTGTAGGCAACATTTTGTTTTTCATGGGAATGTTCTACTGTTTTTCTTGTCTATATGTCACATGAGATATGAACATACTCTCATGCACACATTTTCCCTGGATGATGTGTGCACATATGTGTGTGTGCACGCAGGCATACATGTGTTCATGTACATGTGTGTTTGGGAGAAAACACAGGAATGCACCAGGGCATGTACAAAGAATACAAAATGCAATATTAAAGCACATTAAAGCATGTGAGGTAAAATGAAACAGACAAATTGCTCAAAACCCTGAAAAAATACTTTTTTGTTTGATGCTTTTAAAGGACGTGTTTCATATTCAATTGAAACTGTGCATTTGAAACTGGCTGTACATTAGGGGGTTGCATAAAGCCTCCTACATTTTCTGTTCAGACACCCAAGTGGGAGAAGCCTCTAGGCTCATCACATCGCATGAGTGTGTTTTCTTGCCCTGCAATACAAAATTTGATGCTTGTGGCAGCGGCAGCAATGTTAAACTGACTGGAACTACATGATCCCAGTTAGTTTCATGCTATTCTTCCCACTGACACGGGAAGGGCACAAGAACAGAAGTTAGCACAGCGATGAGCAGCTTGCTGCTATCACGGTAAAAATAAAGTCAGAAAGTAAAAGAGGGCAAGTGTCTAAAAAAAGAGAAGAGTGATTCCCCACAAACCTCACCCACCCATGCAAATTCACAAAATATGAAGCTTGGGATCAGCTTAAATTATTTCAGAGCTCAACTGGAATTAAAGAAACAAATAAAGGTTCAAATGCCAAAAAAAAAAAAATAAAATAATAATTAATTTGAGCTTGAAGGACATATTTTCATAGGTCTGAAGTTATTTTTTCCCTTCCGTTTTTCAGTTCAGACACAACAAGAACATCTTTTAATTGCAAAGGGGCAAAAGGAAGTGAGGAAAGAGAAAAGCAGTAAGAAAGGAATATGCATAAGGAACAGAGTACCTCTAAGCAGGCCCATAGATTCATCAGCCAGGTTAGTCAAAATAATGCCTGCACATCCACATTTGTGGGTTTATGTCTTTGTTCTCAGGTCAGTATTAATTACAAACAGAAGTTTAAAAAGAGCTCAAATTAGTAAAAAGACCCCAAACTATTCCCTATGACTCCCAGCAGGTTCCAAGGACTTAAGAAATAACCTTAAATTCCATCTTTCCAAAGCGGGGTTAAGAACCCCCCCTTTTTAAAAATAGTTAGCAAAGACTCAGGTGAAAAAACAGCCAGGTAAACATCATCCCTGAGCTGATACCAGCTTTTGGAAACCTCCTCACAAACAGCCCAAATGGCTTTCTTCAGACTTGCATTTCCAGAAGCTCCATTGTTCACCACAGTGACTCTCTGCTGCCTTCTCAGCACCACACTTCTTCCTGTGTAAGTTCTTGCTCTTCTCCTTGGACTTATGGACAGTCTATGCTAAATCAAAACATTCAAGACTATCCCAAGTGTACATTAATGTGAAGTATGTGACCTTAGATTCCCTATCAAGCTAGGCATCTGAATAATTTGAAAAGTATAAGTAGCTGCTAGAGGAGATGGACTTGGACCTTTTAACCTCTGCACTTCCCCTTCAAAAGATTCTGGTCCCACTGATTTTCTTTCAATCTCCTGACCTTGTGAAGTGTTACCCCACCATCTGTCAGGGACAATAGTAAACACTCCTTCTTTCATTAGTAAACACTCCTTCTTTCACATGTATTATTCTATGATCAACTTCTAACAAGTTAAGATTTATACTTATCTGAAGAAGTGAAATCATTTAGGTAGGTTTAACTATACAGGTTTCAGAAGAGCATGGGAGTTTTTGAACTTAAGCAAAGAAATAAGCAAAGTATTTTTCCCATAAAAAAGTATACAAACATAAAATGCAAATGTATACAAAAGGAATATAAAAAAATTCAAAGGGTATTTCAGTGTTTTATAGTGGAAACATCAAAAGCTCTTCTTTCATGATTTACATGTATCTCTAGAGCCCTTTTAATGAAGCCATATATCAGTACAGCAAATAGCTGATAATCTTTCTTTACATACACGTGAGACGGACTTTCATAAATACTATACATAATAAAAGTACAAACCGTCAATCTGATATTAGACCAATTCATTTTAGAGCAATATATTTGCATTAAATTATGTCACAGTCACAGATAAATTGTTATTCACAAGTAGTGTCACCAAAACCTTGCTCTACACTAACTTAATAGGAGATTTATATTACAATACCCTACTTCTGGTAAAACAATGTATTAACTGACACCAACCACTATAAAAATGAATTTATATTACTTCAGTTTTTCTGCTAGAAAATGAAAGTGCATGTAAACAGAGTATTTTATTGATATTATACACTGTGAAAGCCGTGCAGAGTATTATTATGCTATATGGTAAAGGCTATGTGCAGATATATGCGCGGATACACTGGAAAAAATTCCTCTGTGGTAGTCAAAAAGCAAAGGTATATCAGCAGGAAACTTAGAACCCTTCTCTGAAGGTAGATGATCATTTCCAGGAGATGGTGACAGTCAATCTCTTTTATTGTTTAAATGTTACAAGCAATTAAAATGGCCCACCTCTCCACTGGCATTTTCTGAGGGATTTACCATTTGAACTTTATGCTTAGCTACAACTCGAGACTAAGGCTTAAATAGGAGCAAATTTTATATAATAAAATAGTGGAAAATACCAGACTTACCAGTCTTTACTGTAAAAGCATTTCCACCAAAGCTATTGACAGAAATTACTTTGGAAATTGCTTAAGCTGCTCCATTTACAGCAAAGAACAAAGTGCTATTGAGAAGAAAACTGATTGCCTATTAACAGTCTTCTTTAGTGCACATGCCCTTTCATTAATGATCTCTCCTCCTAGAGGAACTGGGATGGGATGGGCACCCCAGGAGGCAATGGAGCAATGGGGCTGTCCCACAGCCCAGCAGGGGTGTCTATCAGCTAGCTGGGGCCACTGCCAGACTGCCCAGGTACTGACCTGCTCACATCTGTGATGGGTCCCAACTCCTTCCAGCCCACATAAAATAACTAATGTAACAAATACAAATTCTCACAATCAAGCTACTAAATAAGCTGACAGAGACTAATCAGTCTCAGTGAAGGCACTATAGATATTGGTGCAAACATCAACTGGGGTTAAGTCCACAATTTCTGCATTTGCTGAATTCAGGGTTCTAACAGTATTTTAAGTCTTTTTATACCACATGCTGACTTCAGTACTCCATATTTCTGGGATTTGGAAGTGTTTCTCAACCTCAGAGTGAAATAACCTCACATACTTTACAGCTTTCTAAAATATGCAAATCAGTATTTGGAAAGTGCTTTCAGCTAGTGCATGGCTTTGGAATAATGGGAACTTGTGGGCCCAGGTGTAAGCCCTCATTCCATTGCAAACTGCTGAATAGCTGCTAATTCTGGCCTATTTGCAGGCATCATTATGTCAAACACACCGTTTCAACAAAGAATCTTATATGCAATACCACTTTTCCAGCTATAAAGCTTGCAATATAGGTACCTAAAGGAAATGAAGTAGGAAGTTGTTTCAGCCAGGGTACGTAATTCTGCGCTTCAGGGCCAATTTTTCCTTAGCTATTAATGTAAAACTTAGCTTGTATTTCTAGTATCTGCAATACCTTAAAACAGCTTACTTTGTTTTGCTGTTTGTTCAGTGTAAGCTTAAAATAAATCTCTGCTAATATTTTCAGTATTTTTCTTACTTTCTCACTTTTCTGATGTCTTTAAAAGAAACTCCTCATGTGTCTTTTTGCAACCAATTTTTTCTCGCTCTCAATGATATGCCAATAGCAAATCTTACCTACCATCTTAAAAAAGAATTGGGGCTATTTTCACATGCTGAAGGACAAATAGGTTATCCCAGGCAATCCAGGCCCTGTTTATCAATGGCAGTAGGTTGGTTATAATCAGTTTTGGTTCACTCCTGCTGAACACATAAAAATTCCTCCCTTATTTGACTACACTGATACTAAATTTTGCCACTGCTAATGACACATAGGTCACTAGTCTTCCTTTTAGACCAAGGACTGAGGTCAATAACTTTAGCAGTGGCATTTAATGACAACTTCAGATTGAAACTGTCATCTCTTAGTCATGGGTTTCTCATTATTAACTGCAATCATTTGCTGATTTTTCCCCCCAACAGCATTAGCATACTGGGTTCACCTCACATCCTTGTTTAGTCGCAAGGCTACGTATGTTACACATTTTTTGAGACAGTTTGCCATTTCAAGCAATCTTTGCCTGCTCAACTCACTGCGTTAACTTTTCCCCCAGGTGGGCTGCTTTTGTTACTTTTAAAATGCTACCAGTAGAGTTTTAAGTCTGCTTTTTCAGAGCTTCTTGAAGCATTGTTCATTTCCTTTGATCAAAGCCTATTTTCTACATTTTCCTCCTCTCTCTATCCTCTCTTCTCACGTATTTTCCTTGGGTGCCAAAGGATTTGAAAAAGCACAAAGGAAAAAGTGTTATTTGTAGTAAATAATAAAGGGGGAAAGAAGGTGCAGAGAATGAGTTGTGGGGTTTTTTTTATGTTTTCTTTGTTTTGGATTTCATTGTTTTGGGTGTTTGTAATTTTTTTAAGGCAACTACAAAACTTAAAATGCTCAATCACAGAAAAAAATATAAAATGTCAACTACTTTCATAAAATTCTCCTCAAAGCTGGTGGAAGACATTTCCTCTGTGTACATTTAGTCAATATACAAAGTATTACATCTTTCAATTTAAAAAATAAAACCTAAACGTTTCCCCCTTCTTCTGCTGTTGCCCAGAATAGTAAGCCTGCTGGAGCTTTCCCAGGATGCATGAGTAATGGTTGGACAGTTGGTGTCTTAACCTCGCACTGTAGCTCTAGATATTTCTGCATGGAGCTGAATGAACCACACTCAGAAAGACCAGGGGACCTCATTTGTGTCCAATGAGCACGTCCTGTGGTTCAGAGCAAAGTTTTGGTATACTTTAAGCCCCCAAATGGGTACTTACCCTCTGCTAAGAGACCTTTTTAAATTAGTTGTCTGCCTGCTGTTAGCTGACACACTTCCTTACTAGTTATAAAATCCCCACTGAACACTTCAAGCTTCACAACCTGCTTTCTCTGTAGCTGATCTCCCAGAGCTAATGTCACTAGTCCTGTTAATCCACAGCCTTTTGTATCTGTTTCTAATTAAAAATTAAGAAAGCATTTATTTGCTTTAACCCCATTCACTGTCCGTTGCTCTTACAAAGGGTCCCTTTGAGTTTGCTGTGTCCTTGTCAATAAGCAGCTCCAAAAACTTGTGCACGCTGCTGATTTATGCCAAGTAATAAATTTAGCGCTGGTTCTTGTACTTTGCTTCGAAATGCCAAACATCACCTTTGCCCAGCATGTATTCACCTCCAGATTGTACAAACCTTTCTATTCTACCTTTATCAAATCTTCAAACATTGTCTGTCTGCTACGTAAGCCAGGTGAAGCAGCAAGCACAGATAATACTGAATGCCCAGCTACTCAGAAGAGCTTTCTTCCAAACCTTAGAAACAGTCTCATCTTCCCCCAGAGTGAAAGACAGGTGTTTCACCTCTAAAACACTCACAAACTTCCTTGTTCTCACCTTCTTTTTTGCACAACTTGTTTAACAGTGTATCACTCAAGGACTTTCCATCTTAGTGTGATACTACTTTCTGCAAATTACTATGATATGCTTTAAAGATTAATTCCATCTACCCAAGTTAAATGGAAATATTTAAACAACCAAATATTCAGATCTAGCTCTGGTCAAAAAGGAGGCTATTTTGAGACTGGTATTCCTGGACTTTGCTTTCTTGCAGATACTGAATTATAAGCTATTAAAACCGTCTTCATTTTTCATTGCTACAAAGGTCTGAAGCACAGCTTTTGAAGCTTACCCTGTTCTTCTACTAATTGTTTCTTGAATTAGTTCTTCCTGGGATGTCATACATGGCTCACTTATCACTCAGCACTCTCACAGATCTTAACATTTCTGGAAGAACCCAACTCAGCTGTGCAGCCTTAAATAAATGTGAACCTGTGCGAAAGACAACCAGGGAACCTCACTGTCTCACACCAGAGCCTCCCAGAAGTCCAAATTCCTCTGCACTTGAGGAATCACGGAAGTTTAAAAATGTGAAAAACTCCTCACAGAAGGCGAGATGGTAGAAGTAGAGAAATGAAAGCAAAAATGTAAACAAAACAACAACAGCAAAAAGACAAGAAAAAGACAGAGAGGTGGAAGCATGGGGAAAATGGATAAAGCAACAGAAGTTTAGGGGAAAATGGTAGAAAGGAAGAGAGACAAGAAAACCCCTTACGCCAATAGTCTACAATGTTTTTACTTGATGAGCAGATTTTTGTAAAAAAAGAATGGCATTGGAAAGAATTCTACGCTACAGAAAAGCTAACAAAACTTAAGTATCTGTTGCCATCAGGAGGTTTAAAAGTTTCTATTTATGACAGGTACATGATGTAAGTGCACAGCTTCAGATCATCATGTAATCCATGGCTATTTCTAATTAATGTTACTTGCAAAAATGTGGGAAAATAGTGTGTTACTTCTATTTCATTCTCCTAAATGAATCACTGATAATGCCCTCAAACTGCAATTAACACCATGTTTATTCCGTGAAACTGGCAAAAATAATTAATACAGTGAGGCTACATCTGACTACATGCGCAAAGTGCAGGGCACATAATCACGTTTCAGATACTTGATTGCTTGGACATGAGACTAAACTCACATCATACACATAAGCACTCACCCACAACACTTAAGTTTAACACTGCTATGCATTGTCAAGGAAAGATTAAGGTATGAATATACCTTTGATCCTCCAACAGGGCTGAAAGTCCTGCACATTGCCTGCATGCCCTCTATTTTGAAATGCGTGACAAAACGGACATAAACTTCCAAGTCAATCAGTAAGACTCAATTAAAAATCTGCATTTTTATGCCTGAGAGTATCATTGAGTAGAGCTCACAAGAGGCTATTTTCAGACCACAAGCATTATTACCACCAACGCCTCTAAATATAGGTATCTTTTAGAATGTATTAATCCCTCCATGAAAATAACATCTGCTTGAAACAGTTTACTTCAGCAACTTCTGCCCAGTAGGTGAGGCTTCTACACTATTATACTTCTGACACCAAAGCTGTCTAACCAAGTTCACTGACAGCACACTGGTGTGTTAGCCTGAGACTAAAACTTGCCTTGTGTGCATCATTTCCTAATAACAGTCCACAACAAAAACAGAAGACATAATGTGTGCACTTGACTCTGCTCTGGGTGAGCACTCCTAGAGTGACCAGCCACCGTCTCCACACATCTAACTAGATCAAAGCTATCAGAAACAGTAACCTTCTTGAAAACTCTGTTAAAAAGAAATGCCATATTCTGTGGACATAAAAATATTTCTTTATTTTTAAACCTCTAGGAAAACAGCAAACATAAAAATCTGTGATGTAAACACAGGTAGAGAAACAATTCCTCATGGCTTATATTTACCATTCACCTCAAAAAAAAGAGTAATGCTAAAATTTGAATTGCATGACATATTCTAATTCGGTACTTGTCAGTGATCTTCACATGATGCATCTATGTCTCTGTAGTTTTCTACAGCTTCTCATATTCTACCTATTTAAAAAACTGTTTTCCTCCTTTATTGCAACAGTAAACATATTCTTCTCCTATTTTTTATAAAACTGAAAATATATGGCAAAAAGCGTCATCAGATTCTAACCTCGAATGCTCGCCATACATAAAGCTATCACCCCCAATCCTTTATTTTACAGGTAAGCAAACACAGTATCTTTTATAATTTTACCTTTTTATGTATCTACAGTCTTATATTAATCCAAGTTGGGATTTTTTTCTTTGTCACTTGCAGCAGCATGTATTTTAATTTTGTCGTAATATTTAGATTTCATGAAAATATTGACAAGAAAAGCAGATTTAAATTGCCCTTTAGAACCACATTTTAAATGTTATTAGGGAAAAATATCTATTTTAATTTCTTTCATACCAAGTTTCATAGCCTAACCACAGAATGCCACCATTAACACATCTAACATCTGTGCTTTATTTCTTCCCAACTATGGTAAGTTCAAATGTCTTGTCATAGAAACTTCATTGAAAGCATTTTAAAGAGGAATCATAGAGTGTCTTGAGTTGGAAGGGGCCCAAAAGGATCACTGAGTCCAACTCCCAGGTTGTCAAAATGATAATTTAATATGATGGGTGTCTTTCAAATAATTAACAGATACTATATGCTGTAACCTGTAATATAAAGTATTTGCTGAATAAGTTTTAAATCCTCAATAGAGTCTTTAAGCACTTAATTAAATATTTATCTATAATTTATAGAATTAAATTTATTTTCAAATACTACACCTAAAACTGCAAAGATGACCTCACCTAACACCACCATGCGTTTGTCATCACCTACATTAAGGCATTTTTGGAAGTACTGGGAAGCCATCCTCCTTGTTTCAGTTTGATTTGTTTCTTCTTTCAGTTTGACTTGTGTTACATGGATAGTTTCACCTATATATATGCAGGGTGACAGCTATAATAATTATATATAGCTACCATTTTGGGGCTAATTAATACATTAATAGAAGAGAACTTCCATCCTTCAGGACACATATTGTAACATACACAGTCATTTCCTTTCACCTGTCTAGACTGGACTTGGATTTAATTTCCATAAGAGTATTTAGACATACCATCTTCATCTGTCTGGATAATGGTCTCTTCGCTTTCCTTCCTCCCTTCTGGGTTGGTTAAGATCATTTTGAGGCTGACATTCGTGTAGGGAGGCAGGTGATCCACGACATGCTGGGGTGCTTTAGGGTCCATGTCCAAGCAGTCTGCCTTGCTCTCATTGTGTCCACAGAAGTAATGGTAACATATAGTGACATTGAAAGTGTGGCAGCGAGTGATGTTGTAACCCAGAGATTCCCAATCCACAGCAATGTGTCTGGCCTGTATCTCAGCAATCTTCAAAGTTTTTGGTGTTCTCATAGGTTCTAGAAAACAGAGTATAACAAAGAAAAACATCATTAACATCCTTCATCCTTGCACTGAACTGTAGCTGGAAGATGATACCTCTGGGAACATGAAAGTAAAGGAGGTACCCAACAAACACAGCCTTATTACTAGAAGTATCATCCTTTGTTCAGGTACCCTGAAGTGAAAAGAAACTGACAGTCTTTTTTTACTTCATTCTTCTCTGTCCTCTCTTTGCAGTCTTCAATCAGTGATTAAGACTTAGCAACAGGGAGAAAAAGAACTGTTAATTAGCAGATGCAAGAAAAGTGACCAAAAGGCCACCCAGCTGTCACTGCTGGCTTCCCTTCTTGAATTCTCCCTTATGAGTTTTTTTTTCACCTGTGTAAATTACGTAATACATCACAGTGGTAGAGTCAACATTCACTGTACTCTGATTTATCATGCCATCAAACAATGCTGCGTACTAATTATACTAATTACCTTACTGAGCTAGCAGTTACAAAAGTAATGCAGTCATTAATTATTGTTTATTATGCAGTAATTAAGTTATTAATTCAAGCAAACCCCCTTAGAAATAGTACAAAAAGTGCTTCTGGATATGTAATTGTATCCTGCTTCTTTCAGATCCTCAAAACATTGCCTCGACATTGTTCTGATCGGGTGCCTCTGACCTGCTACCCAAGCTCAGCTGCTCTCCACACATGAACTTCCACGAGCAGAGTACGAGATGCTCCCTAAGCTGCCATCAATCTTTCATTATCTCCCTAGTGCATTCACTCCTCATGCAAGGCTAACTTTTATTATTAAACTTAATTAAAATTATTACATAATGAAAATCATAGCCATGACTATATATAGTAGAGTTTCACTGGAAATATAGCAAGGGATCTTTATACCCTAGTAATATATCCCTCTTCCCCAGAGAAAATAAAGCCTGCTGTAGGCACAGTTGCAGCCTTGTGTTCTTGCTGGAGTAAGGTAGAGTCAAGATTGTTCAAGGAAATGAAATACAGGATTTCTTTTTCTGGGCATAACAGTTCTTTGTAACTTGCATTTATGCAACTACAGTCCCAACCAGGCCAACAACCTGCCAAAAGCACAGATGGTACATTGAAATAAGGAAATGTGAATCAGTGTAATCTATTCAGCATGCAGTTTGCCAGACAAACTGCAAACATTTAGTTTCAAACATCAAAATAACCAAATTCTAAATATAACATAAACGTATTCCTAGTAACATGATGAGTGCTGAGGATTAAAAAAAAAGTGACTGTTTGTTTCCATGATCTACCCTTCCCTTTCTGGATTTTGAAAAAACATGTTCTCTTTGCCCTTAAATACCGATTAATCATATACATGGTGAAAATTACAAAGGAATAAGTAGAATTCCTGAGCAGAAGCTTTCTCAACTTATTGTACACTGTAACAACAGAGATGTGAACCTGAAAGATGGCATTGAAAAGGTCCTTGAGAAATAAGACACTTCAAGAGAAGAAGGCAAAAAAAAGGGGGTTTATAGAGTAAACAGTGGCTGGTGCTTTAACAAGTACAGAGAAGAGTAAGGCAGACAAAAAAAGACAAAAAAGGGGGCAGTAACACAGCAGAGCTACTGAAGTTGTTGGTAGTTCTCCAAGGAATCAGAATTTTCATTTAATAATTTCATCTTAATAATTTAATAACCCCATACCAGAGATGGAATTCAAAACTGGATTTAAAATTTATTGGAGCCCCTAATATAAACACAACATAATACATGTTGTCTAGTCATGAAGGTTGAACCTGTTCATGTCTGAAGCTGAGTAATCAGTAACAGAAAATGCACTCAATTTTCATCTTGCTTCTTTCATGACAAGACAAATTGCATTCACACTATGCACTTTCAAAAGAGAAGAAAAAAGCTTTGTTAATCTTAAAGAAAAATTATTTTACAATTCTATGCAAATTTTACAAGCGTGTTACAGTACCAGAAGAGATACTGAAAAGCATCCTTTATTCACCTGTCAAAAAGGAAAGAATGAAAGACAGAGTGTGATCTCGCTCTCTCACAACTATTCCATTCTTTGGCAGAAATTAAACTTCTGCAATATTGAGATGGTAATTGAAGTCTGCAGAGTCTCTCAACAGCTTTGGTAAACTCTGCCAACTGTCCCACTGCTCCTAAAATGATGCTTTAAAAACACAATTTTACTCTTGCTTCTGGGCAACATTCATTTCAGGCTCTCCAGATGTAAAGTCCAATTGTTTTAAACTACCACACCACAAACCCTCCATCTGTAACACCTTAGTAGAAAGCAATCTTCAAATAATTATTTTTCACAGATAAAGCACCGTTGAAATTTTGAGTAGGCTTCCCAAAAATCTTTCATTAAGAGCAACTGTCCCAATGAGGGCAAAAAGAAGTGTTCATCTTCCATATCTCCCTTTTCCCATTATACATTAAGGTCTGCATTTCTCTAAAACACTTCCTTAATGCTACTGAGATTTAATTTCAATTTATGGATTCACTTCTGACCTCTGGATACTTTTTCAGTGCTCCTAATCCCAGGAAATCAATTCACATCTTGTCTTCCCAGTTGCAGTTTTCCCACCTGTCTTGTTTCAGTCACATCTGGAACTTTTATTCAAAATGCATGGACATTCAAGCACATGACTCTCACTTCTTTGTTGAATTACTCATGTCAAATTTGCACTCTTATGTCAAAGAGGGAAGAAATAAGGGCCTCAAAATACCTGTTCATTCCTTATCCTATCAGCTGGAGTTTCAATAATACTGGCAGAAAGCACTTAATATTTTCCAAACATTAATCTACTAATTACTCTATGAGACAGGTAAATGGCATTAATCCTATTCTGCGAGGAGAAAGAGACACAAAAAGGTTAACAGCTTATTCAAAGCTACAAAGTGATTTACTGCCAGGGACATAAGAAAACTGAATGTTACCCAGCTCCCAGGTCACCAGTGCTCGGGCCACCACATTGAATCAGCCAGCAGCAGCAGCAGTTTATTTGCCAGTGTTTCCACCAAAATGCTAACTCTTCTGCTCACCTCTAGGGTGGCACGCTTTTTTTTGTGGGTTTTTTTTTTTTTGGTTGGTTGGTTGGGGTTTTTATTTTTTCCAGTTTTTTGGTTGCTGGTGGGTTTTATCTTAGAACAACTTTGAAAAAGTGGAACATGGCCAGACACTTAGTGAACAGCTGAGCATAAGGACAAGTTATTTAAAAAAAACAATAGTTTGGCTTATTCGTTTTGAAAGACTTCGTGATTGAGAGCTTCAAATTTGAGTGAAAACTGCATATTACTTTGCACTAGATTTTGTATTTAAAATTAAAATTTTGGGGAGGCGGTATTCACGAATTATTTTTTTCAAGCCTTTTCTGCAGCAGAAAATACATTTGAGATGGGAGAAAGTTCCTTTTGGTGATAGCAAAGTACTCAGGGTTTCTGCTGCTACAGGAAATTCAATATCCTGTGACTGCATCAGGCTCTTAGACAGCTTCTGCCAGTCAGGATATTCACATCTTCAAACAGAAATATGGCAGTAAGGCATAGGGAGGATTTGGTGGTTGATGGTGGCAGGGTGGCTTTAGATCTTCCCAGTCCCCTCTACTGATGGCAGGCTCCCTTTTGTCAGACCCCTCCTGCACATGAGCTGCTACTATGACCTCTACACCATTCCCACCTCTGCTTATGGCTAGCTTCTCCCTCTGTCCTTTGCTTTCAATACCTGGCAATACCCAGCTCTGTTATCTTCCTCCTCCTCACTCTCCCTTTATCTCTGGCAAACAAATGCTACCAAGCGCCTACTGACTCATCATCTGATCTGACTGGTTTTACCCTAACTGAACCAGTTAAAACCAGAGGCACTCGGAAACTGTCAAAAAAATAAAACCCCCATAATAATGAAAGATCTCTACACTAGCACAGACCACTAAGTCTTCATTCCTTATCCAGGAACTGTATTAAATAAAAGAATTACAAGCACATGAAACTCACTCGCAACAATTTATGGATCAAGAAGATTTAACCCAACTTTATGGGATAAAATAAATAACAGCTTCAGTAATTTTCCAAAGGTTAAAATCCACAGGTAGACGGCAAAAGAGACAGAACCTGTTGACCCTGTACCACCTCTCAACTGCAGGATGATTTAATAAGACACTCCACATAACAGATAAAATTAAATTCAATTTCTTTAGTGCTTGATAAGCAACACGTGATCTGACAGGTCAATATCAGAGCCTCTTTGTAGAGATTATCTTCATTTACACAGAGATGGCAGTGAAAACAAAAGCCTTTACAGTTTCAAAAGCAGCAACTTCGGGATCTCTATCCAGCTCCCACCTGAACCCCTTCTGGTACGGCATTACACTGACTTTAAATTTCTGCTTTAACCATACTGGCTGAAATTCATATCCAGTTTAAGAGTGACTCAGGTCGCCTTCAATGGTGACACAGGAGGCAAAAATTAACTGGACTTGGAGAGCGAGATAATGCATAAATTTGGATGAGGTTTGAGGGTACTGTGGAGAGATGTGGGGCTTATATTAAATAAAAACTCTGACATTCAAAAGCAAATGTATGATAACTATTAAAGTAGCAGAGTAACTTTGGCTTAAGGTAGTACCCCCATAATTTAAAACATGGTGTTTTTTTGCAGAGGCTCTCTTAATTATCTTGCCTTGCAATTTTGCAAAGCAAAAAACAAACCAAACAAAAATGACATAGAACTCTCAGTCTGAACAGCCACTGAGCAGCCCCAGACTTTTCATCTATGAGAATATGAGTCTCTCTGTCCTGTAACTTCTCCTGACCTTTTCAAGATAGGTCTCTCCTTGGCGTGTGGGAAATGAAAAGAGGATTATTCTAAGATGTCACTGTGGCTCCTGCTGCTTCCTTGGTTCATACAAGGTGCTACAAACTAAAATGTTCCCAAAACTAAATTAAAACAAACAAGCAAACAAAAAAAGAGATTCAATGTTACAGTCCTGCTGCTGTAAAGAATTCTTCAGTTCTAAATTCAATTTTAAAAAGACTCCTGATAAGAGCATGGAGGAATGACATGAGTGAAAAACATCGGAGGAAGTGCAACCCAAACCAGAACAGAGCTGTCAAATGTGCAGTAAGAAAATTATAAACAATGGCTCCTCACTTGCTCATTTCAGTTGCATTACTCTCAATAATTACGTTTTTCATTAGCAAACAATGAATCATATAGAAAGGTTTTATATACAGATACTAACTTCCCTTACATCATAAAATTGGTTAAGATTGCTATATATACAAGTGTATTACTTGTTGAAAAGGACTGGAGTTACACATTTCAACAGACAACCGAAGTCTGAGCGAGAATTATGTGCATTGACTATGATCACTTCCGCACTTTTGTGGGTGATCTGCCACATGTCCAAGGAGTACCCTATAATTATGTTACGAACAAAGATAACAAATATCCTTAGGTATCATGAGCTGTTCTAGAATACCCATGATGAAATCCCTGTGTTTCAAGGATTATTAATCTACAATTCCCAAAGAATTTAGTTCAGACTAATTCCAATAACTCCATTATTTAACAATATGATGGTAATTCAGGACGGCCTGATTTATTCAGACTTCTCAAGAATGCCATGAATTCCATTCTCATTTCCTTGTATCAGACTGTCTTTGTGACAGAATAATTCCTGTAAATTCTATTCAAGTTCCAGGTTTTTCAAATTCACATAGATCATGAACTACTTAACTTTAGCCAGGGACTCTTTCCTATCTACTTATGTGCATTTCAAGCCAAACACACCCAATATCATATTACCAACTGGATCAATACAGACTTTTCACATATTATTGGAATAAGTTATTATTCTGGGTATTCCAGTGTTGTAGTAGCTGTATTTCATCATTCTCAAAATATATAAAAGCCAGGCTGTCTTGCATGTAAATACAGGTTCAAAAGTCTAACTGAATGTCCTGGGTTCAGCAGTAGCAGTCATTTTTCTCCTTCTTGGTAGCTGGTGCAGCGCCGTGGTTTTGACTTTCGGCCTGAGAACAGCGCTGATAACACCAATGTTTTTAGTTATGGCTTAGTGATGTTTGGTCTGGCCAAGGACTTTCTG
>JAOEHY010027352.1:0-11993 GCA_025447955.1 Psilopsiagon aurifrons
TGCCCAGAGAAGCTGTGGCTGCCCCATCCCTGGCAGTGCTCAAGGCCAGGCTGGACAGGGCTTGGAGCAACCTGGTCCAGTGGAAGATGTGTTCCTGCCTGTGGCAGGGGCTGGAACTGGATGAGCTTTAAGATCCCTTCCAACCCAAACCAGTCTGCGGCTCTCTGAATCTAAGATTACCCAACCTTTGAGAACTAAACTAACTGCTGATCACTGACAGCACATGAAGTCTCACTAATTTGAGGACAGTAATAAAATTCGAGATGTTACAGTATTCATCCCACGCTCACACAGTCTTGTCACATACTGCATTTATTCTAACGCAATTGTAGACAAACTCAGCTCCAATTCATAAACTAAGAATTTCACAAAGCTTAGACAGTAATAGTCTAAATTGCTCTTACATTACTATAATCTGTTCTCGGCATTTTTGACCCGGCTTTTAGAGCTCATACTATGGCCAGTCTACGCACCATAGCCGAAGCTTAAGTCACCTGCTAAGTCCTTCCCCTCAAAACAACATCCTTACAACAATGAACACCAAACATCAACAAGCAAGTCTTTCACACTTACAAGACAGAAGAGAAATCAAGACCTGACACCCTCTTACTAAATGATTTTACAATAAAACTGCTAAAAATAAAACTTCAAAGTTTGAATTTGCCACTTAAGAACTTCCAACATTGTCTGATCAAGCCAAGTAAGCTGGCAATGAGAACAATTTATCTGCACATGCTCCACAGGTAGTTAGTTACCTCTCTGTGTGGCATCAATGGTCAAAGCTACTTACATTTTGGAAGAGGAGAATGCTGTTAAGGAGGTTGATGTCAGACCCACCCATGAAAACAGGCTTGGCAGAAGGCCACCTTCAATAGCCAGCAAGCAAAGGACCACTGCCTGCACCAAGAAGCAGTCAATAACTGTGGCACAAATTTCTGTAATAAATTCTCCTTTAATTCTGTTCACATTTTAATTAAATCCACTGTTTAATTACCACAGGAAAAAAAAAAAAAAAGGCACTGTTCAGGGCCACAAATCCACATGAAATAACTAAAATGCTGCTTCAGGTTTTAAATTAGGTGCTGAAAAAATACTCAAAAGAAAATTAAATCTTTCTATCATAAGCCTGCAAAACAAGTCATAGATCTATTTTAAATCAGCGCAGCTTCATGTGAGTAAGAAAGCAGGACAAAAATCTTAGCATTTTCTGGTAATGTTTGAAATATGGTATGGTTATAATTCACTGAGACAAGTAGGAAGCTATTTGAAATGCGAAAGTATTTTGAAGTCATTTCTAGGCTTAGGGCTTTGACTTAGAGCTTTTCAGAGAAAACTCTATTAAAGAAGCTTTCACTCACATAATTTTATGTGAAAGATGACATAAGACACTGTTATTTCAGGGTTCTCAAAGCACAAACCTACATCATTACAATTAAGAGCATAAAGGGGGAAAAATCAAAACAAAGAACAGCTTTTATGGGGAGCTCATAACAATCACCAGAGTTCATTGATTTTGCTGTTGCAGCCAACAAATTTACGTGAAAATATTGACACTAAACCATAAATATATAGAAGCCACTGAAATATACAAGCCAGAATAAGATACCTTAATAAGAGAGAGCAGCTCTCAATATGAGCATCAGTGATGCCCTGACAGCCTAAGTAAGTTCTTAGCTAACTGCATGCACAGCTAACCCTCCAGAGGTTTGTGCAGCACTCACCTGCATGAATTCATGATTCAAGTGAACAGTGTGTTTCCGACTTGCAGTTGTCACCTTTATGCAACTGCACAGTCCCCTAAGGTTCAGATGCACATTATCACAGAATCATAAAGCTTATCCAGTTCCAACCCCCTGCCACAGGCAGGGACACCTTCCACTAGACCAGGTTGCTCCAAGCCACATCCAACCTGGCCTTGAGCACTGCCAGGGATGGGGCAGCCACAGCTTCTCTAGGCACTCTGTGCCAGGGCCTCACCACCCTCACAGGGAAGAATTTCTTCCCAATGTCTCATCTCAATCCCCCCTCTGTCAGGTTAAAGCCATTCCCCCTTGTCCTGTCCCTACAGGCCCTTGTCAAAAGCCCCTCTCCAGATTTTTTGTCATCCCTTTCGACACTGGAAGGTGCTCTAAGGTCTCCCCTTAAGGAGCCTTCTCTTCTGCAGGCTGACCCAGCCCTGCTCTCTCAGCCTGTCTCTAGAGCAGAGCTGCTCCAGCCTTCACAGCATCTCCGTGGCCTCCTCTGGCCTCGCTCCAACAGCTCATATCCCTCTTGTGTTGGGGACCCCAATATGTTTCAGACAAATTAACTCTTATCTCAGATTTCAGAGGGTTAAAATAAACACTAACACTCCGATGAAAGTAGAGGGGAAACCTATTAAGAAGTCACGTTATCCTGTGTCATCCTTTACTACTACTCTAGTAGCCCATCTAATTAATAACAATTTATATTCCAGTTACACTCCTGGCACACAGGTTGCAATGAAAGAAACAAAGATTTCTATCTTGCTAACCCCAGGATACAAATTTTTTGCTTTGCTGCACACAGAGCTTCATAGTTCTTATTATAATTAGTGAATTCAAAGGCGGTTTTTGATTGTTTCAGTTGCTCCTCAGCACAGGCTAGATATCACAGTGAGAATTTACATGTAGCATGAGGTAGCTGTGCTCTGTCTTCTGAGCTGGTGGTGGAAAACGGTCTCTCAAACTGGGTGTAGAAAAGGTCTTTCAATGAGTGGAGAAACTTCTACAGGTGAAGCTCTGAACATAAGTTTTATATGCACATACATTTTTGTCCACACTACTTTAATGAAGAAGACCATACACAGCATGGCTGCAAACAAGTTGCCCTATGTCATTTTACAGTGTGTTTTGATTTTGGGAGACTCTAGACAGAAAGTGTATGTTGGATTTAGTTTTGCCAATCAAAAAATCAAAAGCAAAGAACCAGCACTACCATGAGATCAAAATCAGGTCTCAAAGCTACTACAGGAATCAAAATTAGTTCAGTTAACAAAAGTGGACTGATTACTACTTGTCATGTATAATTGGCATGACTCATTCATTGTATTCCTCATTATCTTAGACTGTGGTCTAGCTTCTGATTGAATTTACTTCGGTCAAGTCAACTTACACCAGCAAAACGTATTATACCTTTTAGACAGAGTCATTATTTTTTTCATTTGAAAGGGTACCATCTATTTGAATTAGTGTTTCATAAAAGTTACTTCATCCTGCCTACCCATTTGTGCTTCAGCTGCTAAGGAAAACCAAGTAAATCTCAAAAACTGAGAGATCTGAAAGTCTCAAACTGCAGCCTAATAAAACCATCTCTTCTACAAAGTAACATACATTTCACCGGCTTCATCTTCTTTGGTGTTTAGAGCCCCTTCTTCAATGGGCTTGGTTTTGTCCATGTCAAAAAAAACCCCCAACCTTTCTTTTTTTAAGGCCAAGCATAAAACGTTACCTTCAACTTGGGACAAAGAGAAAAATCTCACATCTGACTGAATACCCTACAAAAGGCCTTAAAGTGCAGTAATTTCAATATACCTGTTGTTCCTTAAAGCGACCAAGAAAAACCTAATAGCACACCATTTCTTTAAAACATATACTGAACAACAGTAGATTCAACGAAGTTCAAAGTTCTCATTGTTATACAGAGCAGAATTCTTCGTGCCTGAATCATGAAAATACGTGATTACTGCTGCTGGTATTACATTTTCCCTTCCTGAGTTTAATATAATGTTCACACACTTCCACAGATGTCTAATTTCAAGAACAAGCTAGACTGGTGTGCTTCATGCCTGAGAAGAGAAGGCTGCTTAAGGGGAGACCTTGTAACAGTCTTCTGACACTTAAAGGGGCTGACAAGAAAGCTGGAGAGGAGCTTTTAGCAAGGGCCTGTAGGGACAGGAGAAGGGGGAATGGCTTTAACCTGACAGAGGGGAAACTGAGATGAGAAGTTGGGAAGAAGTTCTTCCCTGTGAGGGTGGTGTGGCTCTGGCATAGGGTGCCCAGAGAAGCTGTGGCTGCCCCATCCCTGGCAGTGTTCAAGGCCAGGTTGGACAGGCTTGGAGCAAGCTGGTCTAGTGAAAGTGTCCCTGCTTGCAGCACTGCTGTAAGAAAAGAGAAGCTTTAAAGTCCCTTCCAACCCAAACCACTCTGTGATTCTCTGTGTGCAACTCAATTTTTTCTTTCCTGCTTCAGTAACACTCCCCCCATTTCCCTCTGTCTCCACTCTGGCCATGTTCCCCCTAGCTGGTGTCTTGGTTTGTTCCTTCATCAAAATCACTCTTTGGCAGACCCACTGCAGGAAGGCAAGGAGGAACCTATACAGCTTGTTTGGACATTTGTACAGATCTCAGGAGTTTTGCTAGTATCAGGACTACCCAAATTTGGTAGGATTGGACAAGAGTGGTTTCAGGCTGCCTCACGATTAAAAGGTGCTGGGATTTGAGGCCAAATCTAAAGGTGTCTTTATACTCTCAAAGCTGTTGCAAGTTCCTTATTCCAACATGGGACCCACTTGCCCCTGTCACCTCTTACTTATTATGTTCTCATTTCTACATGAATTGTTAAGATACAACAGCAATAATGTCAGTGACACTAAGCATTGTGACTACCTAATGGTTTACTACTTTGCCTGGATGCTTATTTTCTATAATTTCCCACCCATGAATTAGCATTTATCTTGCTGATAGGGACTATTATTCAGTTGAAATCCATATTCTACTGAAACGAATCATTTAATTAAAACCATACTGCGGTTCTTATTATGTAAGGAAGTATTTTCCCAATCATTTACAGTACACTGAGTACTGTTAGAGCTACAGGAGCAGTGCGGTATAATGATATACTCTGGAATAGTAATTTGCACTTATACAGTGTAAAGGTGGTTAATATTTTTTGAAGAGCACCACAGGAAACCCCATCAAACTTGAACTTGTTTCAAATTCAGCTAATATGGTTTGACACCTAAATGTGTTTTCAAATAACATTCCCGCTAATTGCATCAGCTCTTTTCTGACTAAGATTTCAAAGAAGCTTGAAAGAAAATGTTCAAACTGAAAACTCTGAAACCATTCAAACAAAATAATTATTGTTTTTCCTGCTTTTAAAAGTGTGGTTTTGATGTGTGGATTGCAGGATTTCAAAATCAGCAGTTTTGCATGCTCTTGAACTCTCAGTGGCAGCTAGGTTGTTCTCTTGGACAACAAAAAAGAGTAAAGATTCCCCCTGATATCGCAGGAAATAGGAACAGTCACATGGAGTCAATGGATATTTTTTTTCCTTACAGACTGTCCCGAATTTAGAGCGGCCAAGACAGTCTCTAACAGTGCAGATACTGCTGTAACACTGTACTTTGATAAAAGCTACAACAGTCACTGAAGTGGTATGTGCTTTCCAACAGGGGAAAATACTGACCTTTATGACAGAAGAGGAGTGATAGAGAATAATACATTTGCTGTGCTAAAATAAAATACTTGCACAGGAAACTTCAGAGCTGTGCATCCCTACCTGAAACAAAATGCAATGAAAACACCTCTGTTGGGTCAGCTTCGTACACAGCCTTGCCCCTCAGCCTTAAAGTGAAATTTCTTTCTTTTATAGCTATCCCCAAAACTTTGGGTTTTGCAGCTTATTTTAGTCAATTTTACCAATAGAGATTGAAAACCATCATGCTCATCATCTAATCATCACAGACTGGTTTCATTGGAAGGGACCTTAAAGATCATCTGGTTCCAATCACTTGCCATGGGAAGGGACGTCTTCCACTACAGCAGGTTGCTCAAAGCCCCATGTAGAGCTTTTTGTCACCAGCACTCCAAGTCCTTCTCCTCAGAGCTGCATTTGTCCATAAAAGTACAGACACTATCAGCAAATGAAATATATATAATATATATTGTAATATATTTCCTAGAACCTCAATTTCATCCCTTCAGTTGCAAAAAGTGAGTTCAGTCTCTTTCTCTAGAGAACCCAAATACCTTCGGAACTTCAAAACATCCTGACGATTTCCCTTCTTCCCTGCCCTATTCCTGGCATTTTCATGCCTGATATTGACTCACAGCAGCATGGAGATGCTGCAACTCAGCTGAAGTCCAGCCTTTGTTCCATTACGAGCATTTCAAACCACCCAGCTCCCTGTGAACCTTTGCACCAACTCTTCCTCAACCAACAGAAAGACAAAGACTGCAATCGCCATTGCTTTATGATTGCTACCATCACTACACCACCACTACATCTTTCACTGGTATCTGGAGGGGAGTCCATGAATCATTCAATGTGGCAGAGTGGGAAGGATCTTAATCATGATCTCAATAGGACTTCTCAGATTTTACAGTGAGGGCAAACTGCTTCCCTGTTACACTTCTTATGAGTAGGAAGCAGGCCACTCAGCACAGACCCTCCCTTCAGTACAGGATGATTCTTTCCTCACCCTGTATCTCTGAGAAATTATAGTTTAACTCCAGCACTTTGACCATTTCAGAGAAGCTGTAAGTAGCTTTTAACCAAACCTTTTATTAATAGATGCTGCATCTTAGGTGATGGAAGAGTAATATAATACAGATCCTCAAAGAGCTGATGCTTCTTTAAAATTAAAAGCAAATCAAGTGTTAATGAAGAGTCTTTGTGTGATGAAAATCTGGCATTTCTAAGGAATTCATTTTCACATCTATGTTTGAACAACTAGACTTAACAAGTACCAAGGTGATCATAAAATTGAGTGAGAGCTTTTACTGACTTAATGGTAATAAAGAAACCTTTTATTTACTTAGTCTGTTCAAGTAAACTGATTTATTTCTATAAACTGCTGAAGGAAAAAATACTACCTAATAGAGGCAGAAAATAACAGCAGTATTGTTCAGCTACAAGGTCACTTGTGGGCTATATATTCTTCATAAAGCCAGTGAAAATCTGATTAAAAACTTGTAAAGAGAAAACATACAACATTACTACTTAAACTTGTTTCAGAACATTTCATATGGTTTCAGTAACAAGATGTGCCTTGAGAGAACACACAAGTAGTTAAAGCTACTTCTAGCTTATATATTGGCTGTTAAAAACAACAAATTCTGCCTGTTTGTGTTACAAACATAACAAAGAGTCCTGTCTGCTAGGGAAGAAAAGATGATCTTACCTCCTGTGTAGCTGAATGTGGTGCTATTTCACAAGCCCAACAGGGTACTGAATTTCTAGACTGTCTGGCAGATCTCGACATATGAAAGATTCAGTCTTTTGTACACCAGAATTTTATCTCATGCTAGTAATATCTTATGTGCTAGCCCAAGGTCAGATTACTGTGGTCAACCCACCCAAATTCAAACTGCCAGTTCTCTCAACACCAAGCCAAAGCCACAGTGAAGGGGGAGAGAATCAGCAGAATGATGCAGAGAGCAGGTCCTGCCTTGAGGTCCCTACACATGGGCCCAGGAGTGGGGGAGGATGTAAAACAAAAATGCAAGGGGTCGAAAAGTAAAAATGATTTTCCAGTGTTTCAACCACATTGTCACCCTGCTTTTATGCAAGGATACCACATGCTCAGATCTGCCAGATACCAGGTCTTCATAATACTCCCCAAAGCCTATCTTGCAGGGTCATTCTTCCTGAGAATTGCTGGTTATCTGCTTGTGCTACGTTGCAATGACTGAGTTGTAAACTTGGCTGAAAATGCTTTACATACAAACATTCCTTTTTCACTGAAATGAAATAACCTTAGTCAACAGTCTGGTCTCTGCTGGGTTGATCATCATCCAGTTAATCAGAACTGCTTTGCCTGAAGTATGAAAGCTCTACAGAGGCCTATGCCTAAAAGTTTTAACTGGAAGGTGCTTGCAACTAAACCCAAATCATGCTTTGCTCAGCAATGAGTTCATAAAAGACTATCATTTTGAGAGTGGCCAGCTTTCCATAGCAGTCAAGTTGAACCAGTACCTGTAGTAAAGTAAGAGGGGGAAACTCAGATATAGGTAACTTTACATGTTTCCATTTTTCCTTTGCAAAATAACCTTCAATTACAAATTGATCTACAGTTTGACATAGGACTGAAATCTGGGGATAGAGTGAGGGTTAGGAGTGTTACCTGACTTGGAAATATAATGGCTTGTCTCCAATGCAACTATATGACCGATATGCAGCTTGATGTTCCAGACAACACAGCAGATCACAGTTCTGGCATTAATAAACAGGGTATCAAGGAACCACATTGGATAACACTTCACTTCCACAAAATACAATGTCAGAGGGGGGTGGCTTTCTTTCTAATAATGTTTTAATATTAGCCGAAGTTCATGTATTGTAGTTCTGAAAGTATTTTTAAAGACCATTTTTTACAAAGTAAAAATCATCCAGGCACCTACTATCATAAAATGTCCTTGAATTTCCATTTGCATGAGGAAGGCTTGCCAGCAAAGCTGCATCAGTACAGAGAACTCTCGCTATCTTACTCTAAGACTGATCCAGTTTGTGGCAAACTACCTAACATTAATTTCGTAGAATCATGGAATGGTTTTGTCTGGAAGGGACCTTAAAGCTCATCCAGTTCCACACCCCTGCCATGGGCAGGGGCACCTTTCACTAGACCAGGTTACCTCAAGCCCCGTCCAATCTGGCCTTTAACATTGCCAGGGATGGGGCAGCCACAGCTTCTCTGGGCACCCTGTGCCAGGGCCTCAGCACCCTCACAGGGAAGAATTTCTTCCTAATGTCTCATCTCAATCTCCCCTCTGTCAGATTAAAGCCATTCCCCCTTGTCCTGTCCCTACAGGCCCTCGTCAAAAGTTCCTCTTCAGATTTCTTGTCAGCCCTTTTAGGCGCTGGAGCTGCTCTAAGGTCTCCCCTTAAGGAGCCTTCTCTTCTGCAGGCTGAACAAGCCCAGCTCTCTCAGCCTGGCACCAGAGCAGAGGTGCTCCAGCCCTCTGATGATTTAATTCTCAAGAAACCACTTCAACTTCTAAAACTGCATTGGGCACTTCCGTTTATTTTTACACTGTAGCTGTTTCCGGCTATAAAGATGAACTTGAAAATAATTCAGAATGAGCTAACCAATGTTATCTAAAAATACATAGGACAATCTCAGACGGTATTAAGCAGAGCAGAATAAAAAAAAGGGTGAGAGGGGGAGACAGAGGGGGAAAAGAATAGTATTTCCTCTACATCTTCCCAGAGGCAAAATTCTGAGAGGCTGTGAAGTCTTTATATCGTAATTCAGGAGGTCAGCCCTACAGGCAGAAGAACTACTCATTTTTAATGACCTGTGTGGCAAAGTCTGCCTTTTCTCACACTGCACACGAAACAGATTTTCATTTCTCTATGGGGTTTTATTATAGAAATCATTCAAGCAAACAAACATTCACATGAAGGCGTGGTACATATGCTTTGGGGTTTTTCCTCTAACCTTAAAAATGAAGAGAATAATAATACTGAGATTGAAAAGCTTAAAAGCTTTACATTTAACCGCATCAAGTATCTAACTTCAATGGAATCTCAGGCTAGTCCATGGACCGCCAGCTATTTTAAATCCACTATTTGTAGAATAGTTTTATATTAAAAAAGCCCAGAATTCTGAAAATTAATAACCAGTAAATTTAATTTTCAGAAGAGCTGATGCACTATCTAACAAATGGTTTGCAAAGCTTGAGGCAAAATCTTGCTCACTAGAAGGAAATTAAGTATTAACCACTTTCTGTACCACTGTATACAATCTCTACACTTGTGGATCTGAGCTCAGACTTCCCAAGCAACTTGGTCTCTTAGGTTTAAAAATCATTTTTGTTACTTTTACAGCACCACGCAGCAGAATTAATTTTGATGGACTTAAGCATACTTTGGAAAGAAATGTTTACAGAGAAATGATCATACTGAAGTTGACAATCTGATCACCTAATTTCAAGACAACAAATTAAAATGGCTGCACCAGCATACAAAGCTTTATAAAGGAAAAGCTGAGTGAACTTTAATTACAGCAGCAGCATTTCCCGTGCTGCTGTGTTACTGACGGGTCTATTGCCTCTTGCTTCAAGCTAGGATTACAGCTTTACTCAAGGGCTTTCTGTTTGAGAACCTCCGGCATAAGCTTTCTATGACAAAGTGCATGAGCAAAGTGCCCAGAATTGCACTGTCTAAATCAGCATAGCTCAGGGCTTTTAAAAAGGACAATCTGGCATCCTACAGGAGCCCTGACCTCTTCCAGAGAAAGCTAAGCCCAGCAATGGCACAAGAAAGGATATAGTGCTGAGATCCAGGGAATGGAAACCATAAAGCAGCTTGATTACACTGGTAATATTGAAAAAAACATTAAAGCAACATCTCAGTTGAGAAATCAAGCACTCAAAAACCAGGAAATTCAAGTGCTATGATTACTTCTTCACCATTAGCTCAGACACCTTGCACACAGCCTACTTTTCAGGGGCATAAATTAGACAAGAAGTCTGGTCTAGGTAATACTCTCAGTCCCACTCACCAGCTGCTACAAAACATCCTATCTCCATTAAAGCCACAAACTTTTCACAATGGCTTTAAATCCCCTAACAGAGGGGAGATTGAGATGAGACATTAGGAAGAAATTCTTCCCTGTGAGGGTGCTGAGGACCCGGCACAAGGTGCCCAGAGAAGCTGTGGCTGCCCCATCCATGGCAGTGTTCAAGGCCAGGTTGGATGGGGCTTGGAGCAACCTGGTCTGGTGGAAGGTGTCCCTGCCTGTGGCAGGGGTTGGAACTGGATGAGCTTTAAGGCCCCTTCCAACCCAAACCAGTCTGGGGTTCTATAATTCAGTGCCTTACACCACTAAAGACAAAAGAAAAAGTCTTTCCTCCTGCTCTTAGTGATAATCATCATAAAGAGTCACTGAAGGCTATGAATTCCAAGGAAGAGCTGACACTAAATTGGTCACTGGGAGTGCTAAAAGTGGAAACATTACAGACCTTTGTAGCACAACAGTCTCATAATTTCCACTGTGCTTTCAGGGATTTCTTCAGACTTATCTAAGGCTGTTGAGAGACTGCAGCTTGATGGGACTCCGTCAGACAGGAACAGAGGAAGGCAAATCAGAAATTCATTTTTTCAATGTTTTTTTTTTTACTCAGGAATCACCTTCTTGACTCCATTCCAGCTGCAGTCTGTACACACATAAATTCTGCTGCCAGACAGCTTTAACTCAGCCATTCCTTTGAGGTCATTGAGGATTTATGTACCTGCAGGACAGTCAGACACACAAACATAGCCTGCACCCATCTTTGCACATCTCTCTACCCAGAAGGCTCTACTGAAGCAAGAAATGTTCCCAGCAGATATGATTCTCCTCCAGGCATGTGCTGCAGAAAGCAGAATGTAGCTGCACAATCAAACTTCCTGTCTTTAGGTACACAATATACCAATTTCTAGCTCATAGAAGGATGTCAGTACATACCTAGCAAAAGCTACAAAGAAAACGTATCTTGGCATGCAAAGCCTTAGCTAATGCTGAAACCTTCTCTAGTTAATATGTGCAGGCACCAGGATAGAGTGAGGGAAAACCAGAGTTTCATATAAATTTATAAAGAAAAAATGGAGGCCTCTGACAAGGTACTGAATATTGGCTCAAGCCTTGTAAAAATCATATTCTGAGCCTCCTGGAGAGTCGTTCATAGGCTCAGAAGCACAGAAACAACAAAGGGCTGAATAATTTCCTTGCTTTTCTTATCTATCATAGCCTAGAAGAGTTATTTCCCTTTCTAATAATGCATGTTTCCTAATCTTGCAATCTGAAACAAATATAATTAAAACTATGCTGTGGAGGGATACCACACTCATAACAACATAATCCACACATCTATAAATATAATAAACCATCAGAACTAAGCTGCCAAAAACCTCTGTTCCTGCCATAAACAGAAGTGTCTTGCAAGGGCCATGGCAAGTTTCCTCACTTCCCAAAGTGAGGCTGACTGCTCTGTAGTTCCCCAGCTCATCCGTTTTCCCCTTCTTGAAAATGGGGGTTATATTTCCCTTTTT
>JAOEHY010027355.1:0-13859 GCA_025447955.1 Psilopsiagon aurifrons
CAAGTTTAATTCTAAGTGGGCCTTAGCTTTCCTAACCTGGTCCCTAGCTTCCCAGACAACATCCCTGTATTCTTCCCTTCCTATATTTATCCCTCACGCATATCTTGCCTTTCTCAAATTGCAAAGTAACTGAATTTCCAACACTGATGGGCTGATCACAGTAGCACAAAGAGCCATGTTTTAGAGAAAAGCCTTATCTAGATTAGTTTGGCACTGGACCTAAACTAAATAAGCCCCTTATTTTTGTGTGCAGTACGGTATTTTTTTAAATAAGACCATAAGCGATGCAATTTGAAATAAATAATTTACTTCTAGGCTATCAGTCTGTATAAGCACTTTTAGGAAAGCAGACTTTGAATGGCTATGGTTACAAATGTGTCCTTAAAATGTGTCCTCTGTAAAATGGAAACAAAGGTAGGTCCTTAAATAACTAGTTGCTGTAATTAAAAAAAATAAAATAAAAAATCTATAAATAAGAGCTAATTCAAAAACAGATGCAGGATTAAGAGGCACCAAAAAGGACTACTGAGATTTACTGCTACAAATGTGAGCATTTTTTTTACTGATTTCTCCCTTTTACTTCCTGACAATAAATCATAACAAACCGCCCTCATATTGAAAAAAACTACAAATTGAAATTGAAAAAACAACAACAACAAAAAATTAGCATAAGATCTTAGGAGACTTCAATAACAGCCCTAATTTCTTCCCATTTAAATTACAGGGTAAACAAAGTCAGACCAACTCTTACTATTATTTATTTGAAAATGTTAAATACTGTGCATAAAGACTGGCTAGTAAAGCCACTAGAGTCAGTACAAATAACCAGAGACGCATTTTAGAGTCCTTTTCATCTTCTACAATTTAAAAACCACCAGGCTCCATCCAGAACTGTACTGTTGAGTATACGTTGAGTGAAAAGAAATTAGATCTAAACCATCTTCCCAGAGTCCTGGTCCCATGGGCCTGACTTGGATACTCCAAGGACATCCCCTGGATGTCCTTCCCAAAGCTGGCATCATTTCAATCTCACTACTCCTAGATGCTTTCCACAGATTACCCCAAAGAGAATTGCCTCAAAGCTATTTAGTTGAATGTGAAGAAAAAAAGAACAACCCTCTCTTCACTGATATTTCTATTTCGGGTGGAGAGTGAGAAGTTATAAACAGTTTTTTTCCCTGTGCCTGTGCTCTGTGTTTTGGAAGTGCTCCAAGGACTCTGAAACCAGGAGGGTTCCATACGATTGGGTTAAATTAGCTTTCCCTCAATTTCTGTAGAAGGAAAGTCACTCCATTTGGACTAATCCACATCCAAATCAGGATAAACAGCTGATTCAAGGGGAAAAATACAATGGCAGGTGACTTCAGCACCTTTAAATGGATATTAGGCAATCAAACCTTCTATGCAGCTTTGAAAATACAAGCTATTAGTTCTTGTTTACTTTGAGAATCTTTTCTTAAGTTTTGGGATGCTAATGAAGACTGAGGGACTCTAGCATGCAAATTCCCTCTTGCAAAAGGTAAGGAATAAGGTTAAAGTCTGGATTTCTTTCAAGTTCCCTCTTTATCAAGCGGCTATGCTAACCACAATGCAATTCTTTGGTCTTTGTCACCTTAAAACTACAGTCCCAGAACTTTCATGAATTCACTGCAGAAAGAGAATGCATTTCCATGAAAAAAGACATGAAAAGACGGGCGGTGTTCAAGGCCAGGCTGGAGAGAGCCTTGGGTGACACGGTTTAGCGGGAAGTGTCTCTGCCCATGGCAGGGTGTTTGGAACTAGATGACCTTAAGGCCCTTTCCAACCCTAACTATTCTATGATTCTAAAAAAACTACAAGAAGTTTAAGCAAATAAACTACAGGTCTTTTTGTTTGGCGTTCATAATCTCAGATGCAAGAAGTAAGGATAAAGTGTGATTATGAGACCCATGACGAAGTAAGCCTAGCCTCTAATTTTAAATAAATCTTTTTAGTCACTTCTGGATAGCAATTCCACTCTTGCAAATTATTTTTCCTCTATAACACAATGGTTTATCCGAGTCTTAGAACTGAATTATTTTGAGATGAGTGACAGCATATTTGTAATATATCCTGAAAATTATTCAGAAGGAAATAAGGGGAAGATGGGGGGGAGGGGGAGAGAATATTATTGGCTGGATTTAAAGAATATTCTCCTCTGTAGTGCAGATAAAAGAGTCTATCCTGTTCCCTTTCTTGATAAGGTTATAGAAAGTCACTTCATTTACACCTTCTCTGTAAACATTAGCCAATTTCCCCCTCCCCTCCACTACATTATCCACAACTCAGACTACTAACAGTTTTTTCACTTGCAATTAACCTTTAAAGGGTTTTAGTTTGTCCTGACTGCAAAACAAACCTGTGTTTGAACCTTAACAGCTGTGCTTCCTAAGCCTTGTGATTTCTTTGTTTGGGAAAAATAATCCAAACTTCTGTTATCTAAGAGTAACAAATATTACCAGAGAGCACATTTGCATCACTGTTGCGCCACAACAACCTTTGGATGTTTTCACTGAAAATAATTTTGTGATAGTCTTTTCTTCTTTTCTGGGTCAGATTTCTTTCTGTATAGAGGCTTTGTCAATTATGGTAACTTTAAATCCATCACATTAAAATTTAATAATTCATCTGAGCCTTGAAAACATAAACTAAAAGTTTGAAGAGAGGCATGATTTATATACAAAAGGTATTTTGACACCTTCTCTTGCAGGATGCAATGGGAGTGCTTGAAAGAAGCACAGCTTGCAAAGGCTACCAAATTGAAGTCTCTGAAAGCTTTCTTTTTAGACAAAAGTCCAGACGTATATTATTTTTTTAGCTCCTTGCAAGGCAACCTGCAGCTCTTCTGTTCAACACTACAGTGACACACAGAGGGCACGTATCTTGGCAGATTACCACACCAGGCAGAGAAACAGAAAAACATCTTATGTTTTTCAAATCTTGTTTCACTCAGTATTCAACAAATGCAGCAGGTTTTGTCTCAGAGGAGTGATGGCTCCTACCCTTTCAAGAAGGCTGAACTGCTTTCGAAAACATTACAAAACTTCCAGCATTTTAAAGAACTTACAAAGGCACAAATCTTCAGCTAAAGAATGGCTTTAGCTGCCATCTCCTCTAGCATGTGAACATTAACATACTCCCCCCAAAAAGTGCTACTCCCCCAAAAAAGGATGTCTGTGGTTGAGAGGTATAAAGAGGCCAGAGTGCTGATAGATCTGGCCAGAGGAGACTCTGCCTTGCCAGCACTGTTGTAGAAGGGTTTGAGATATGAGTGCTAATGGGTGAAGAGGGGCAGGGAAAGAATGAGATTAATTCAATTAAAGCCAGGCAGTGGCAGTCATTGGATGAAGGGCTAGAGGTGCACCACAAAATTGACAGCTAGGATCCCAGCATCCCAAAATGGATGTCTATCTGCAAAATTAATATAGTTCATTGAAAAATATGGAATGCAAAGAAATAAGGGCCCAGATTCTAAGAATTACTCTAAAATCCTCCCTTTTCTTCTGCTGACCCCTCACTGACACAAGCCAAACCGCACCTGCCAGAATCCTTGCTCAAAGTATTGCAGGTGAGATTTACATTCACCCATTCAGGAAAATGAAGACTTTTAATTTCATTTGCAGCCATAGGTAGATTACACTTGATTACCTATTTAATGATGAAGCATATATTACTTTAGGTACTGTGCAACTTCCTCCATCCCTTACTCTGTTCATCCTTGCCCTTGCACTGTTGATGAGTATTTTCACATCCCCACCCAGCGCCATTCGAGAAGTTATTAAGCTGCACATTGTGTCTGATACCCTTTCTAATAGCTAGCTTGCTTGCTGCAGAGCTGACAATTGCTGCATAGCAGCAATTATACAGAAACAAAAAGACTATGTCTTAAAGCAGCTTAATATAAAATTAAAGACAATCTTAGCAAAAGATAGAATCCTGATAATATCATAGGGATTTACTCTAGTTCAGTGTTCTCTAAAAGTCTGTGTATACATGTTGGGGAAAAAAGTATCAACAACAAAACCTGTTTAAACCTTGAGCATCAACAATTCTTATTTTACGGACTTGCTCACAACAAGCTGGGGCAACAGTCTTGTTACGAGAATAAAGCACTAAACTTTATGCCATTTGACAAAAATTACATTTTCCTTGCCACCTATCAGTCAGATTGTCAGGCAATTTTCCCTTCCAACTTTTCTACCTTGGATTTAACTTTAACTTCCTATCTGCTTTTTCTCCCCCTCGGCATTGCAGAACACTGCCTTTCATCCTCCCATTGCCTATTCTCCCTCTGCCCTTAGTGCTTGCTCCAGCCAGGCAAAGCATCTGGCACTCCCTCATCACGTGTCCTCCCTCCATCTCTTAAAAAAAAAAAAAAAATAATAAAAAAACCCAAACATCTATTTCACCCTGTCTCCTCCAGTATCAAGAAACAACAAGATATAGATGATTTGGCACTGGACTGAGAATCTGAAGGCTCATATCCTGGTCCCACTTCTGCCATTACTTTATTGTTTGACTAATTCTGGATGAGTAATCTCATTTCTCTTATACTTTGGTGATTATGATACATCAACACCTTTGTGAAAAACTTTTGCATGCTCTAAATAGAAAGGACTAATCTCTGTTTTCCCCGTAAACATTTTTCCCAAAGTTAGGAGGTCAATTTCTTAGCTTAACTCACATAGCCTGAAGTTCCTTTACAACCCCTCTCTTTTCTAAGTGTTCATGTTTCATAGCCCCCCTTTCTTGCCCAAACTATTAGTATGGAGACAACAGGCTCTGCTGGAGAGATGCAGTGCAAAGCACAATACCACAACCTAGTCCAGAGCAGACAAAAGAACACACAGCTGGTAGCATTAGTTTAATTGGAAGCCCTACAATGGAAAGAGCTGCCTGTGCTGCCCTGGATGAGCTTGGCATTCTCCCAAACATAGATATTACAGAACAAAACCACTCAAAATAAGACCATCCCCCAAAGGAAAAGGAATCTGTGAACAGCAATCTGAGAGTCTTTCTTTCATACAGTGCAAATGGCAAAATTTCAGGGAATGTTCTGCTAAGGGGACAGTAGAATATTTTTTTTAATTTATTTATTTATTTTTTAATGCAGCACTGTAGATGGAAAAGTGTTTTGAAAACTTAAAAAGAGGCACACATTTCATTTTTTTTCCTCCCCTCCCCCCTTATTTTTCTTTTCTTCTTTTTCTTTTCGAAAAAAAGAGCCAATTCTAGTAGGCAAGTGGTTCAGAGCAATTTGAACAGCATACAATACTAAGGCCAGACCCTGCATTTCCCATGAGAGAAGGAAACAGACTCTACATCAAGATAAGAAAAGCTTTGTAAGAGAATAAAAAAGGCAAGAAAGACGGCACATCATTTGCAAAAATACATGGGTGTGAAAAAACTGAGAAGTCTGTAGGAGTATAGAACATCAGTTCCATTAGCAACTTAGCCACTCAAGAAAGCCTTAGACTAGTCGAAACAACTATCACCATTATTATTTGCTAAGAATAGACATTGCGCTTATTTCACTGACACAGAATGACAATCATGATAAGAATGATAATAACAACCACTTTTTATAGAACTTTTTTTTATTTGTAGCTCTGAAAACATTTTGCAAAGAAGCTCAGCATCTTCATCTCTATTTCACAGAAGAAAAATCCCAGATGTGCCACGGGGAATAACCTGCCAAAGGTCAGAAAGCAAAGCAAGGAAATTGTTTTCTATGCCAAGCTAAAACATGCATAAAGACTGAAAGCAAAGTCTTTTGTGGCAGCTTTTCATTGTTTGTTTTTAGCATTAGTGTGCCACTGAAAGCGTTTTATGTTCTGAGCTCAATATAACTAAACTTCATGAAAAGTAAAGATTTGAAAGGCAAGGCAATGTGGCCTACAACAATGGAAGTAAGTGACAAAGAGTTCCAGATGCATAGGGACCCCAGAGCAAGAGCAATATTGATTTTGGGGGATGGTGGGCATGTGCCACAATACTGAGACATGGGCAAGTAGCTAATGGAGGGGGGTGAATGAGATAAATAAAAGCAGAGCTGTAGGTGGGAGACAAAGTCTTTCTGGATAACACAAAATGCCAGAAGACATGGTGAATGTACTACGAGAAGTATTCAATAAAAGAGTAATCATTTCACAAGGAAAATTACAGTCTTCAACTGAAGATAAATCATGAAGAATTGAGGTAAGGTGGTGAAACCCAGAGCAACACATTTAAAAAGGGTTGAGGACACAATTCTTATATACTGAATATATGCATTGAAATATGCTAAAGCATTACTAGTGGAAATCATGGGGATAGCAAAAAAGAGAAGCCATGGGCTTTTGCAAGGAACAGTATATAATATGAATAAAAGGGATGCAATCATGGCTTTGAAATCATGGAAAAGGATGTTAAATGTCAGGTGGCAAGTGATGAGGCAGTGAGATTTGAGTTGGGAAGTAATAAATCAATTTAGACATCAAGAAGGATGCAGTTGCGCAATGTGGGAGCAATGGAAGAGAGCAAAAGATACAGCAAGGAGGCCAGTGGCAGTGATACTGTAACAGCTGATGTGGTAGATAGCCAATGCACTGACAGCAAATGCTCCAGTTAAAAGGACACTGAAGAAAATTCAAATTGGTGCATGTTACAAAGCAGCAGCAGGGCCTGACAGCAGCATCAGTGAGTGAAGCAGTGAGTGCAGAGGAGAGAGAAGGTAAAATGTGCCCAAGCCTGACAGTCTGGTTTTGCTCTCTTTCTCCAGGAATAATAATGGTGGAGTGTTCCATTGGTGCCAATAGCAACCTTTTACTGAGATTGCTTTGACTTTAATGGTTGCAAGAGATGCCAGGAAAAGAACGTAATGCAGCTTTGATTTTCTTTTAACTTTTTCCAATGTCATAGGAAAAGAAATTTGCATAAATCCAAAAATGGAAAATGTTTTTTTTTTCCAATAAGGAGTATTTGAATAGCAATAAACACTTAACTTTAATTGGAAGCAGTTGTTCTAAATCATGCACACCATGGCAAAACAGAATTGACAGATTTAAAACCCACCTCTGACGATGAAGAGACACGTTACAACAAAAGGCATACCCAACCAACTATCAGAAATCAGCTGACTCAAATCCTATTTGGAATCAGAGGAAAAGCTTCCCTTTGCTTATAAATAGCATTTCAGAACTGTATCTCTCCATAACAAGCACAGAACCATGTGGGAAGTAAAACCCAATGATCTCAGCTTCCAAAACTGGAGCAGATGTAGTTTTCCATAGCCTGTATAGTGCAAGGAAGCAGCAGTATTTGCAGGAACACCACGTGGAGTGAAGCAGGTGAACTGCTGAGTCTACTTGCTGCTTTTCCCTCAAATGAAGTTACAATTTTCTTCCTGTCTCTGTTAAAAACTTTTAATTGTTATTGGATCTAAGCACCAGTGCCCACTGAGTTACTTCAGATACCAGAAACTTCATCCCTTTGTTGCAGCGTTCAATCCTGTGGATGCAGCATTTCATAGAGTGATTGAAATTATTTACTTCCCTTTCTCCAACTTTCTCATAAAAGGCACTGCCACAATAACTCCATACAACAAGAGGATTGACTCCACTACAGAATTCTGCCTTCTTGGTGCATTTACTCATTTCGTACTGATATTGCAGCTCACAAGTTTCAAGTGAGTTAGTCTGTCACTACTGGATGTGAATGAGGGGGGAACCAGACTTACAGAGAGCTCCTGGCTGTGCATTGCAAATAGCGTCAATTCCCTTCAGCTTCTTTTTTCTAGGCAACATCACAGGAGAAGCATAAAACCCAGGGATGTTTGCTTCAGATGTCAAATGCCTCTGGGGCATCACACCTACATGTTTAGCTCCAGTACTGAGTCCTGAACCCATGTGGAAAAAGGACCCACCATCACTTAGCTTACACAGCTTGCAGGGATGCCATGAAATTGACACTAAACCAGAGCACTAGCTACCCCCAGCTGAACTTCAGTACTACAGCTATCATGCTGCAAGAGAGCAAAGAGGCAAAATAGAGAAAAGAACTGACATAAATATTATTCTTTTCATACAGGCATGACTAATCCTTTATGATAGCAAGGAAGAATAGTTATTCCCATTTTACCGAAATATCTGAAGTATATAACAGATAGAGCAGCACATCTGAAAAGCTGAGGTTATAAAACACAAGTGTCTTTTTCTGCCCAGCACTTAGGTAAGCAGTAAAAGGCTGGTCCATATATATATGTAAGTGGCATTCAAAATGCCTAAGTCTGCTGTTTGAATCCTGTGAGCACAATAGAAAAATGCTGAAGTTTCAAAATTGTTTCTTTGGGACTGTGTAAACCACAATTTCCTTCATAATATGAGCACTGCCAAGGGCACTGTAGTAATGCCTACATGTTCTTTCTGCCACTGGGCTGGTCTGATCAAAGAAAAGACAATGCCTTCCTTTCCCATTGCATCTCATTAGTGTGCTGCAAGAGGTATTCCATAGAAAGAAGGAAGAAGGTCAGCTCTCAGAAATTTAATTACAGCTGACTAGCTGCCAAGAGTAAATAATTTCAAAATGCACTGTAACTCATGAGTTTGCATAATTCTAGTACATTATTCCATTGTCTGTAAGTTTGCTTCTGCAGAACTTTTATAAAACAGGAGGCTTAAGCTTAGCAAATAGCCCTGATCTCATTTCACCAGATTTGAAAGGTGTGAAGTTTTATGACTTTTCCAAGAGCCGTGCCTGGTTTTTGCTTATGAATTAGTGAGGAGAGTACACCTTGCCATTTCTCACATTTCATACAATCAATTACTTCCCTTTGTTAGCAGGGGAATTTCAGGCTGCTGTATACCAAGGCACTGTTAGTTAGCCTGCATTTTCTCTCATTCCCCCTCCTTGCTGTTTTTGATACTGCTAATTTTTAAGAGTAACGTAGTCAATACATCAGAAATTTTATTTTGTTTTCTTTTTTTTTTTTTTTAGGAATTGGATGCATGCATTTTCTTATTTGGTACGTCTGCAGCACCCATACACACAAACACATATGTATATGCAGAAGATATTAGAAGGCTCTCCAACTTCTCCTTGTGCACAGCAACATTCCAGGACAAGCTGCATGGGCCAGATGCAAAACACAGCTTCCATTGTTAAGAACATAGTCTCCATCATTTATGAAAGCTCCCTACATTTCTAAGCCTTTAAGTCATCCAACCACAGAAAAAGTCTAAGGCCAGTGCTTTCTAGAGCTTCAGTTAACACAAATGCATATTTAGAATTAGTGCAAAAGATGACCAAAACCGCAATGATTTTGTCCCCACAATAGAAAATGAAAGCCTTTTCTAGCCTGCAATTGTCATTTGAATTAATGCAGCTTTCATTCCTTATTATTTCTATGAAGGCAGATGAGCAATGTCAAATACCTCAGAATAAGATGATATGCATAGGAGTTTGAAACACATATAAGGACTGTCAAATTACACTTTGCAAAATAAGAAATAAAAGGGGATACAGAAAATTGAGAGGAAAAAAAAAAAACCCAAACAACAACAACAAAAAAACCTTGAATCCTCTTACTACCACTATCAGTGCCATTTCTACAGCCAACATCAAACAGTGTTAAAATCCAGGCATGTTAAATAATGACCAAGAGTAAGACCAGTATCTTCATACATCTTTAAGATTTGTAAACAATGGGACCTGGTGGAGTATTTAAAACAAAACAAAAAAACCCCAATAACAGCAACATCAAATTAACACCAAAAAGCACCAAGCCCTCAACTCAGTCTCTGTATGAAAAAAAAGAACATGGTTCTGAAAACATAGTAAAAAGGCCTGCTTAAAGCAATTTTTCTACTAATTTAACAGCCCAACAGCTTCTTCCAATGGGAAACACTTTTTTTCCCTATAACCTCATGGGTTTTGGACTGATTGGTGCCAGTCAGCACTTAAGGCATCCTAAGATTCTGAGGTTTTGGTGGCAATTTAAAATTGTGATTATAACTCCAATAAATGCCTTGGGAATGCCTCCCAGGTCTCGCATCATTAACATGCCTTATCCCAACTCCATTGTGAGAGGCCTTGTTTTCCCAAGACTTCCTTTCACTTCAAAGGAGATGCAGGTATAGGGCCTTGAACAGACCTATATGAAGCTCTTCCATCCAAGTATCCATTTTTGACAAAATGGGTACCTACCCTCCCCGCTGGAACAAACTTCAGCCACAGTTTCACTATGGAACTCATGCATTAACTTCGCTTTTGATGCTTGCTATAACTAACTATATAGATATTCCTCTATCTATATTGTGATTTGCAGTAAAGTCCTCTATATGAACTTCCACAGAAGAGCCTGGGAGCTCAGTTCCTTTTTATTTCCACGCATAGATTCTTGGGAAGGTGTTCAAGTATATCACCAAAAGCCAGATCTGCATATTTCACTGGAGAACAACAATTTAATATACCATAAAAGCTCTTATGAGTTGGGCGGAAGTTCCAAAGGGCTGCGGACCTCAAGCCATCCTCATACATCACCTTTTCCAGGATCCGATTCAGCTGTTTCTCAAAGACAACACATGCTGTTCAGGCCATGGTTAGTTCTGCAATTCAATCTCCAATTGAATATATCCTACTGCCTCATAATCACATATATACTGAGATGTCACTGAATCTCCTGTTTCTATCAGCTAAAGGACAACAGCTTTCTTCACATGCAGATTTTTTATACCTGGGAATATATAATAGGAATAGCAACTCCTCTGTCTGCAGAACATGCAAACTTGCCCACTGCCTTCATTTACTGTCTTTTTGCTGTTAATAGGAGCTGTCACAGGCTCAGGGATTCACACTAGCACACCCTGCTGCAGAGCCAGGGACTACTGTTATTTGTAAAGTTTTTTCTCCTTTCATGAAGGAAGACTATAGCACATAATACTGTTTCACCAGACAGATACCATTGTTTTATTTTTAATAGGTACAACTACAAAGGGAATTGTTAACCATACTGTTGTTACAAAAAACAGATTAGACAAAACAATACACTTAATAGAGAATGCTGCGTATGTGAAGAATGATAAAATTAGCAGGGCAACTGTTTTAAAGTACAGGCTATGACCACTTTCCTGTAGCTGAAATAAAAAGGATTAGCAATTCTCCAAGTCAGAAGCCTGACTACTTCAAGGGAGGGGACTTTTTAATAGTACAGCCTTATGATGTTAAGTAAGCCTGAACAAACTAGACCACAGAAACCTTTACATAAAGACAAGCAGCCTGGCAGTGTGAAGGCAGACAACTGTGAGTGAGGAGAAACTGCCTGCCCAGCAAAGTTTGGGTTTTGACCAACTTTGCCTCTAGTTACAGATGGCCACATTTCCTTCCACATTCACTTAAAACACCATCCACATTACCTTTCTAGATTTTCACCCCGTAATTTCCATCTACAATACCACTTCATTTTCCAAGCTGATATGAACAGGAAGGAGTCACTGTCTGATACACCATAAATTATTGCAATTTAAATAACTAAAGACCAAGTCTTACAAAGTAAACTAACACACACCAAAGCAATCTAAATTACAGAGGAAAAAATTCCAACTAGTCCAATACAGACTGTAGTACTGTGTTTACTTAGCATGCCATGCATCTACTCTGTAAAAGAATATTAAAAAGAGGAATATTACAGTTCATAACAATTGCATTATGAATTTTACCAATTCAGGTCAATCAGTACAGATGTATTAAGTCTATATGACAGAAGGTGGAATTGAATATAAAACCCTGACTTCATCTTTTCAGAAAATCTATCACTACCACTGGAGTTGTTCCAGCAGGATGGGTAACACCCCAGCACAGACAGGCTGCAGTAGGATTTCAACTATCATGCAACAGGCACAGTGTTTTAGAAGACTTAAGACAGTACCCTGGCATAACTCTTATCACCAGTTGTCTCTGCAAGCAAAGGTTTGCAGCAAAAGGTTACCAGTTTTTCATCCAGAAGGCTGATGTCTTGAAATTCCAGAATTAAATTGGTTCACGTAAATCTGGGCTCTTTACTCGCTTGCTTAGCCACAGTGCTAAATTACTTTTCCCTTATGGGATATAGCCCTTGCAGCTCAAATGCAGGTATTACTTGAGGGCCTGCAGTGCCAGGAAATTTTTTTTTTTTTTTTTCATTAATTTTAAGCTCCTCTTACTTGGAAAGACCTATCACTCGTAAGCAATGCCTACACGCATAATCAACACACACATGATTAAGGCAATCTTTCAGGATGTGGAGGATTTAGACCCAGTTTTCTTCTTTACATAACACCACCACTGCATATGCCCCAGTCCAAGGGAGCCAGTTGCTACTTGGACAGTAATATGCTGGATGGTGAAGCTCCAGACTGCCTCTCAGACCATTCTACTTTGCATAGGCTGTCCATCATGTAATTGAACAAGAACTGTAACCCAGGTGTCCAGCAGCCTACTGCTCTCACATCAAACACTCTGTCCTTATAGAAAAGTGATTATCAAGAGATACAAGTTCAACTCTTTTATGGCAGAAAAAAAATTTGCGCTCCTGTATCCTGACTGTGTGCACGAATCCCTCAGCTATCACATAAAAGAAGAAAATACCCTTCCTTAGGAATTCTGTGACTCTAGACTTTCACCTCCCTTCCTGTTTCTAACAAAAAACTTCACAAAAACCATTTTGCTTCAGGTGGAACAGATATTTCTTGTCTACTGGAATAAAGCTTTTTTGTTATTTTATTCTTTTAATCTCTTTTCAGCAGCCAAACCAAAAAGTCTAATTGCACACAGGCATGAAATCCCACATCATCCAAGCTGTCTTTAGTATACTGCTGAGAAAATATATCGACTACGTATCCAGGAAGTATTTTAAAGGAAAAGAATTACAATTGACTTGCTCCACTTAATGCTACGGCACTCAAGTTAGAGTGTAAATGCACATTGTTACCATTGTAATTCATGTATTTAATCTTATCCTGGGCTCACCTGTAAGAACAGTAAGGTAACTTATCCCCTGTACTGCAGATGATTACAGAGCATTTGACAAATCAAAAATTTACACTCTATCCTAGCACCCAATAACACACACACTGTGCCACAGTCTCATAATCTTCTTTTTGAATGTAAAGGAGATGTCCCTCTGAAATCAATGCATAAAAATCCCTGATACAGAATCTTCAGATCCAACAAAATAAAGAATCATATGGTGATACTTCATATAGACTTTGAAAGACAAATGTACAATATTTGATTTAATTTACAGGAGAGAACAACATGAAATCAAAATAAGCACATGGCAGGATTGGACGCTTAACCAATATTTTGCTATTTTTTAAATTGCCATTGAGAGTAGTACTTATGAGAAATTGCCTAGAGACCTCATTTTTTCATATTATTCAAATTTAAAAAACAATCAAATAAACCATGCTAACCAATCATAGAATCATAGAATAGCTAGTGTTGGAAAGGACCTTAAGATCATCCAGTTCCAAACCCCCTGCCATGGGAAGGTACACTTCACACCAAACCATGTCACCCAAGGCTCTATCCACCCTGGCCTTGAACACTGCCCAGGATGGAACATTCAGAACTTCCTTGGGCAACCCATTCCAGGGTCTCATCACCCTCACACTAAAGAATTTCTTCTTTATATTTAATCTAAACTTCCCCTGTTTAAGTTTGAACCCATTACCCCTCGTCCTCTCACTACAGTCCCTAAGGAAGGATCCTATGAGGTCTCCACACAGCCTTCTCTTCTCCAGGCTTGAGCAGCCCCAACTTTCTCAGCCTGCCTTCATATGGGAGGTGCTCCAGTCCCCTGATCATCCTCGTGGCCCTCCTCTGGA
>JAOEHY010027357.1:0-45173 GCA_025447955.1 Psilopsiagon aurifrons
TTTTAAGAGTCGCTGCACTAGAGCCAAAGGCGCTGGAAGCTGTCTTGCATTGCCCTGCGTGGACTAGGCGGTCTAGCTGGATAATTACATTTAATCTAACCTATTATCCGCAGAGTGGTGTGTAAACTGCATTAGAAGAAATGGATTTATTTCAGATGTCATCTAAAGCAACTGATTTTAATAACTGGACAAGAGCTGAGCCAAAGGCCTAGATTTTCTCTTTATCAGCAACATTTGCTGCTTCATCGGCAAATATGACAATATAATGAGTGTTGGGGCCTAGTTTGTCCTTGAGCGTACTTGCAGAGCTGGCTGAACCCAAGGACAGGAACAGGATACATGCCTCCAAAGGCATAATGGGGCCTCTTCATTTGCTCTATATAAATCTCAGTCCTTAAGAACTCGAGAGAGAATGCTCAGGTATTTAAATGAACATTATTCTTGAACACAGAGTTTTAATAGTGTGCATTTTTTCATCAACCTATATGAATTTACAGCAGATGAGAGTCTGCTCAAAGCGTTACCTGGTTTGAAGTGAAAGCCTGTTACATGTGACTGAGCAATCCACCCTCTGTGCACTAGAACCCAAAGAAATTAACTCCCCAGCCTACATCTTGCTGGGAGAAACTAATGATCAGCAGAATGGGTAAAAAGATTTGTTATAACTATCTATATGCATTTCAGAAGCAGCAGATGTAACTTCCATAGTAATTTTGCTTTTAGTTTTGTGTCAGTATAATGAGGAAAGAGAAGCTAGAGGACTGTTTCTTAATCACAGCATTAATTTTTCAGGCTAGATATTATTTGCATGTCAAAACTTACTGGACACATTTGAAAGCCTTAGAATTCAAACCAATACCAAAATAGTTTAAATATGTATTTAGTCAAGTATACTTTCAATAGCATGAAAAGTGTAATAGGGCCCCTTCAGTTTTGTTTTCAAACAGCTAGCTTTTGTTTTCTGTTTGAAACCACACACCGTTGTAGTTGGGTAACTTTCTGCAGGGTGGGATGGAAAGGAGCCATGGAAGTACAAAGAAACTCCTTGCAATCTCCTGTGAAACAGCCAATAAAGGAAACCCAGCCCCAGAAAATTTTAGGTGGCCAGAGTGACACCTGCAGGGACAGCCAAGCCTGGGAGCCAGGGATGCATCCCTGGAAGCGCCTGTCTCCGAGTCACTGCAGCAGCTGAGCTGGGGCTAAATTGGAAACAGAAATAAGGATTGTCATGTCACCCGGATGCTCTGCCTCCAGCCAAATGGTAGATGGAAAAAAACCACTACCAGATGTTATGTTATTAATATTGTTATTATTGTTATTATAAATAATACTCCGTATTGGCTGGCTTTCACTCCTGGCACATCTGGAGCGCACATGCTTGGGAAGAGCGCCATAGCAGTCCATTGCTCCCCTGTTTCCCTGAACACCTGTAGAAAAGGCTGGGCAGACCTTGCTCCCTATGCTGCCCTGCAGTGTGATGCCCCCTACCCTGCTCCCCTCCTGCTGCTGCTTGTGCTAGCCCGAGGACTGCCAGTGACCCAGAGATGCTGGCCAAGCACAGGCCTTCATTCCATTTTTTCCAGCAGGACAAGATCCTTTCATCTGCAGCCCTGTTTTGAAGCTTTGCATCCTTCGGCAGCCCTGGGTTGATACAATGGGATAATAATAATAGTAGTAATGGGATATTCACTCACTGTACATTTTGCAGTCAAAGTTCCTGATGTGATATTCCTGTGGTCTGAAGCACCTCTGGGCAAGAAAGCAGGATGGTAGGTGCCGCTTTGGTGGAAGTTCATTGACTAAACCTCCCCATCTAACGTTAGACCAGAAATTCTCAGAGAATATTTCTGTGTAACTGCTCCCACTCCATATCATCAAAAAAAATGATTGGTTTTGGAGATGAAAATGGAGAATATGGCATCACTCCAGTGTGGGTCTCACCATAAACTTTGGTAAACTCTGAGTCTTTAGGATGCGCCAGCTACCAGGCACTGTTTAATGTGAGTGCCAAACCATTGTTGGAATGGAAATTACCCCATTATACGCATTTAGGTCAACTGTCTAGGAATACAGGAACAGGGAAAAAAAAATATTGCTGGAGGAAGTGATGACAGTGGTTCATTAAAAATAATAAAATGCTAGGATACTATGAAGCATGTCATACCAATATTTGTATATCTCTAAGCTGAGGAAACACAGTTCCAGTATAAATAGATGGTGCTTTATAAATGGACTTTTGTGGTCACATCAACTGTGCAGAATGGCAGTGTATTTTTAATTATGTTGTGGTGACATACAGAATGTGTAAAGTACTTTCCATGGACACGGGGGGATGCTGTCCCTGCTACTAAAAGTTCATAACTGACAACAAATTAAGTACAGCCCTCTGAAGGTCAGGTTTGCCTGGGATGACTGTACACAGCACATCTCCCTCTGCATAGCTCCATGCCAAGGAGAGCACTGCTGCCCAGGCAGTGAAGGGCCTGGTGGGGCTCTCAGTCCCCCACCATGAGTCTCAGTTCCCCACCATTGGTCAGACCCACTTGAGGCCCTTGCAGTCCTGCCTAGAAACAGGAGAGGTGCCTGGTGCTGATGCTGAAAAAGGGCAATGCCCACATCGTCTGGAGAGCCTTTTCCCAAAGGCAAACTCAGCAAGGAGCACCCTGGGCAAAACAGCCTGCTACGTTCTGAGTGAAATCTCAGCTGCGCTGTGTACAGGAGCTAGCTGTCATGACAAATCACAACAAAACCAGTTGCCACATCTGACTTCAGTTGTGGGTCTGTGTTGGAGCAATTCCTTTGCCAATGATATGGTATCTCTTTTTATCTACACTTTAAGCAAGGTTCATTCTATGCGGTGGGAGGTCCATGCAATGTAGTTTTCTGGAGATGTCTCTTTTCTGGCTGAAAGGGCTGTCCAGGCAGAATAAAAGAGCTTCACACCCTAGCCAGGGGTTTCCAGTCCATGACTATGTGAAGATGTTTGAGCTTTTGGAGATGCAGAAGCTATAGGGAAAGTGCTTGGGTCATGCACAGCCCCTTTGTGCACACTGGGATCTTCCCAGGTGGATCACACAGGCGCTGCCAGCCAGATTCCAGCCTGGGAACAGCAGGGGACCTTGCTCGTCTAGGGCTGCAGACTGAGCACTTTGCTCCTCTATGGACTAGCTTGGTATTTATTCTTCCATCCTTTCCCCTCTCCTTTTCCTTTGCACCTCTGGCGAGCAGAATCAACCAGGTATACTTTGGCAGAAGTGGCTTTTTCAGACATCTCACATTCCCCCAACATGCTGTTAGAAAACAAAACTAGTATTAAGCCATAAGGAAACAGCAAAAAGCCTTTTCTCTATTAAAGCAACAAAGTATTGCCATTGATGTGAATAAGTCACAGGCTTCATGCTTGCCACCTGAGAGACATCCACTCATTCTGTGAAAGAGAAGCAATTGAGCTAAATTGTGGTCAAATGAAGAGATAAGGGTATTTGTTCCTCTGCTGCTTTCCCTGCTATTTTACAACCCAGTAGTTTTCTGCTCTGAGTGGAAAATAAGGATCATTACTTTATTCAGCCTTGGTTTTTGTTAGATGCTTATAAATCTTGCTAATTAGCTGTAGAAATCATAAAAGCTCAGCATCATGTTTTAATCATAAGCTCCTCAGGCCACTGATGTTCATGTTGTTCCCTGGATCCTCATTTCCATGTACAAATTACTGAGCCTGTAACACTTTGGCAGCTCATCTCTCATGCCAGGGATGTTTCCAGCAGAATTGTTATTTCAGTAACTAAGCCACAAGCCTACACCTGCAAAAAATAAAAATAAGAGAATAACACAGCAGTGGAAGGTCCTCCCTCCTTGTACTGGTGGAATATTAAAGCGTTTTCAAAGTAATTAAACACAGGTTTCAAGTATAAAGCCTGGCTGACACATCGGTGAAACTGTTTTCTCCTTCCCAAGAAGCTAAAGAAAAGTTCCCCACTCAGCAGTCGGTGAGGATAGGAAACTGGAAGCACTGCAGTTACACACCAGTGCTAACATGCTGGGAATTTCTGGGGCAGAACAACAGGTCCCAGGCATCATGGACACAGCTGTGAAATCAAACCTCAGCTAAATTCTCATCCAAATCACCATAAATGAGGTCAGCAACTGCTAAGACACTGGATAATAATAGCTTGTTTAATTATACATTTGCCTGTAATTTAGTCCAGACCAGCTTTCACAGTGGCAGTAGAGGAGGGTATTTTCCAGTTCTTTTATGTTCCGGTGATTAGTGGATAATGCCCTCAGTGTATATGTATGTATCTAATTTTCACTTTCAACCTTAAGGCAATTTAATATTGTCAAAATAAATATTATTCTTCGCTTTTCCAAATTTTGTTTCAGTGCTTGTAAAGTAAATATTTTGATTAGGAATGTGGAAAGCCTGTGTCTGCTTACTGACACTGTGCCGGAGAAGGAGCCTGTCCCTCTATCTCGGCAGCCCAGGATTGCCTGGCAGCTGATGGTGCTTCTTTCAGGGAGAAAAAGGCCTTCCTAACCTTCAGCAAAGGAGCAGGGTGGATGGCCAGGGATACCTGCTTTGGTCATTTCTGTCAAGTTTGCCTTAGCTGCAGCCCAAATTATAAAGGAGAAATGGGATAATGGGATGAAAGCTTCTTTTTTTGTTGTTACTTGATGTGAATCATCATTCTAAGCTCATCTTTGGACTGTCAGAGATTGGTCATGTTCATTCACTGTCAGCAAGATGATGTTGTCAGTCAAATTTCTGAGCAGCTCAGAGCTCCTGTGCTGGGCATGGCTGCAAGAGCTGCAGAAATCGAGCTGAGCCAAGCTTGACCATTTATATCTCCCCACCTTTGCAGCCGCATGGCTGAGATGTCAAAGGCCTCTGGTGGTTATTCCTCATGCACCTAAATCTGGTTACTTGCAGCAGAGAGCATCAATGAGAAGAATATCTTGGTTTGCAGCTACAGAAGAAAAACATACAGGACCTGGCCTGCCCTGGCTGTGCATCTTCTCTGGGAAAGGCTTAGGTGAGTAAAGGGAAGCACTCTGTGACTGTTCCCTTGGTCAAACAAAAGCACCCCTCAAGATAGGTGGGTTACATTAACTGAAATATTGGATTAAGAAGTCACTGATCATGAAGTTTTGGTTAAGTCTTATTTTCTGAGCTGTTTCAAGCAAAAGTGAAAATTGAAAACTGGCAATCTTACAAGATCAATAGGGCTTACTTAGATGACTCACCAACTAGCCTGTCTGTGGCTTTTAGTAGCGTTGTATTTTTGCCAATCACAGGGGTTTAAATTTTCCTTCATGTATAAATTACACACCCAGATTCACGTCTCTTTTTCTCTCCCCTTCCCCTTCCCCTTCCTTTCTCTTTCTCCCTCTCCTTGTCTTTTTCCTCTTCTCTTCTTTCTTCTTTTTTCTTTCTTCCCTTCTCCTCTTCTCCTCCCTCCCCATTGTTTCTTTCTCTCTGCCCTTTCCTCTTTTCAGACAATATAGCTATTGTGGAAGGATGTGGGGTCAGATTTGCAGGAGAGAAGCGTGACTTGGGCAGATGCCCCATGGCATCAGTAGCATGAGGACTGAAGCAGAGATAAAGAAGTTGCCAGGCTTCTTATGAAATGTGTAACCAATATTCCTTATTTCAAATTCAAAGGGGGTAGAGCATCTTAATAGAGGATTTTTTAGAGCATGTTTTAGAGAATCAAGTGAGACCTGTAGTCAGCACTACTCTTCCCTGTACAAGTCTGGCCAGCAGATCATGGCTGTTACCCTTTTGGAAGCAGCCATAGCTACTGTCACCTATTCCTCGTCCCCTTGTGCCCGGATTCCTCCCTGTAGGCCTGGAAGGGGAAGGCACCAAGTGCAGCTTCCCTTGCCATGGGGGTGGTGGGGATAGGACTGGCAGGTGATGGCCTGTGGACAGATTCATCTTGCATGGAGCCTCAAAGTGAGTATAAATTCCCAGTTTCAGCTGAAACATCTGCAAATAGCTAGGAGCCTGCATGCTCGAGAGGCCCATCCCTGTTCTATTCAGTTTGACTTCACTATGCAGGACAAAGAGCAGTGAGCCCAGTGTCCTTCATGAAGCTGTCTTTGCTTTGACATTTGCATGCGATTCACGTAGCTCCATTACCCCAGCTTAGCAGGCGGGGAAGTGGCCACTGAACTGCACCGACCAGCCATACACAGCCCTTGGGCAAGCAAGGCAGAAGCCCAGGGACAGGAACCGTGGTAAGGCTGGCTGAAGCTGTGCTGTTTCACCTTGCACTCATCATGTGTGAACCGTGCTCATGCAGATGCTCGCTGCATGGCAGCTCATTAAGCAAGGGGAACCCGATCTTGTGTCTGAGCCCTTGTTCAGCCTGAAACAGGCCAGATTTGTTGACTTTAAAGGCAAACTGCAAACCACATTATTCCTCATAGGCATTCGCAGAGGTTATGAGCCTGGGGAACATGTGGTTAAAAGGGAAGTAGGCCATGTATTTACATGGTTTCATTTTATTCTTTTCCTTTCCCAGTGCAGCACCTTATTTTATTTGCTACAAAAATGCCTACAGCAATCGGACAGGCACCTTTCTGCATGCAAGAAATCTATAGAAATTTAAAGTCTTTGAGGGGCTTAAACATCATCTTGTGTTTAGCCAAGATGAAACAACAACAACCTGGACTAAGATGCGTTTATACACAGGCACATAAAGCTCCAGGGTGGTCTTAGCAGGTCTGCTGGATCTGCCCTTCATCTGCAGCGCTCCAGCCATGTTTCCTGAAGTGAGTTTGCACAGGTGTCTGTACAATTTGGCTTCCAGTGTACTCACTGCTTGTGATGAGATACCAGACTGAACAAAATCACATTACACCAGCTTAGCCTGAGCTCAGTTTGCTGGACTGGCAGCCATAAGAGAGCCTCTGGTGAACTGTGCATGTCTGACACGAAGAGTGGGGACACAGTCAGGCTCTGCACCCCTCAAGACCATTTTTAGAGATGTGCTTTCCAAGGCTGACTTGCCCTGAGCATGACATAAGGGAGCCCACACAGTGAGTCAGTGCTGGAACTGAGTTCCTGGCGCTTAGTCCTCTGCTCACTCTGCTAAACCACACCAAGATTAAACCAACAGAGGCAAAGAAGGAGCCTGGATATGAAGGAATTTAGCAGGGAACCTGCCTTGACTTATTAATGGAAACTTTTGAAAACAGGCAGCAGCAGTAATTTTATTATATTTTTTCCCCATGCTGGAACAATTTGTGTGCAGTAGAGTCATTCCCTGGAAAAACATTTCTTTAATTTATCTTCTTTAATTATCACTCATCTTTAGCAGCATCTGGTTCCGATATTTTATTAGAAAGTTTGCATGTTTGAACCAGGCCTGGGTGGTATTTCATTTTTTCTTCTTCCCATTTTCTACTGTAATGGTACTTCCGTGGTGGGAAGAGATTGGCTTTGTTTTATTTCACAAGGCATAATAAATCATATGTCTGTTCTACTTTAACATCATTATTACCATGTAAGCATGCTCAAAGACATATCCTGCAGATTACTTTGTGTATTTACTTGAGGTTAAAATGCCAAGCATTACAAACAGCAGACTGGGTTCCTGTTGTGAGGATGTGCATACTGCTATGGTAAGAAGCACTTTCTATCCAAGATCTTAGCATCTGACTGGTGACACTTATGATGTCCAAAACAAAGCCTGATTTTTGAGAGAACTCCTTTAAAATTGAGCCCCTGTAATATTTCTCAAGTTGTGCATCCAAACCATGAGGTACTTGGCATCCAGCTCCCTGCTGAGATTTTTAGCTGTAGTTTCTATGAGCAATTGTGGACAGAAGGGAAGAGATTTCTGCTATTATGGGACAGTTCTTCCCTTGTTAACACTGCTTTTCAAAATCAGGGCCCCACTAAGGGACAAGGTACTGCTCAGGCTATGTAAGGTTGACAAACCTTTTGTTTTTCCTGCTGATCTTTTCTTCAGAAAATGTTGCTCTCTTTATGATCATATGTGACCTTCCCTATAGTAACCCACCAGTGTTGGTCAGAAATTGTCTTTCAGTTTAACATTAATTCACTTGTAGCAAGAAAATATCTGATTTTCTGAGCAGGAAGGAAAATACCTTTCAGAGAACTGCAGATACAGGCTACCACCATTTTACATCTGAAAGAAAGAAAATAGATCATGAAGCCAGCTATTAAGGGAGACTTTTAGAAATAAAGGAATGCAGATGTCAGTTGAAGGCTTTTAGTACCTACAGTATTGTACTTTCCTTCCTGTGGCATCTGCTTACTCAACATGCAGTACTGGATTTTGTGGTGTATATTTAGTTTGTGGTCTGCCTGTTTTCCCTATCATGCAATGTTTTCTTCCCTTCAGACAGAATTATGGTTGGTGTGGTAAGGGTAAATTAAATATGACCTAGCAGTCACTTGTCCTCATACACATAAGCCAGTGAGTGTTCGCTGTTATCTGGCAAGGGCTCTGTCCTTTCTTGGGGATACACATCTATAATGCCTACAGAAGTCTCAACAAAATTTTATCTAAATGAGCAGTTTGGTTTTGGAAGAGGAGAACTGCTAGTTCTGAAATGCAGCTTGGTAAAGTGATGCTGTGAGGGCACACTCAAATGGGACATGCATTAGCAATTCTTACTGCCCTGGAGCTGCAAGGCCGGAATTGAGCAGGCCTGGTGCATACCCCATTGCAAATGTAATGTAAAATCAGTAATAGGCTAACAGATTCAGCATCATTTTAGGTGTCTTAAACTAGCCTAGCTTACTTATTTGCAGTACAGCAAAGGTTACTATGTCCTAGCAAGAGATGTTACCTTCCCCAGCACCAGTAGGCAATGCTTTCTCCAGATGGTATAAGCTTGCTCTGTGCATCTGTTCAGGCACACTCTTGCACCACTCTGACTGCATGACTAGCAACACTTCTGCACCTCGGGTGCTGGGAGTCTGATGGACTGCAAAGCCCACAAGGGGAGAAGGAAACAGTTGGGCTCAGACATCAGGCACTATCATCTGATGCTCTTCTTGGCAGGAGAGATGTGGAGGAGCCAACTGTGGAGGAGTCTGACCAGGGTGATCCAGGACCAGCTGGGCTGTGGGGCTCACAGGGTGGCCTCAATATCCGTAGTCCCACCAGAGTTTGTTACTACAAGCAACTGGGTCTTGATCTCATCTTGGGCACTGAGCCTTGGCCAGCTGAGGGAGAATTCAAGAGTTTGGGTCTCATCTCTCCTTGAGCTGCCAGGGGTTGCAAAAAAGGGAGGAAAGATTTCACAAAGTGTCCACCCATGTTTGGATGCCTGTGGACTTTCCCTCAAGGATAGGATGACAAATGTTGCCCACAAAATGTCAAAGTCACTTTCTCAAAACTGCAATATTGCTTCCTTTTCCAAAAAAGCACTTATAAAATGCACAGTTCTTCCCCATCCTCCAAATTATCCAAAGCTCTGCCCCTTTAGCAACTGAGGCAGGGTCTCGCTTCACTCGCAGACACTACAGCGAGTGCCTGAGTCTTGGTCTGGTGCCCCTCAACAGCTCCCCAAGATCTCCCTGGCTCTGAAAAGAGAGTCCTGCTGATGGAGCCAGAGTTCATTTGTGCTTCTCGGTTGTCAGACTTGGCTTTGTTTTTCCCAGCCAGTTCAGTAGGCCCTGCAGGAAGCTGAACCAGACTCCTGTGAGCCCATGACTTTCCCATTGTCCTGTGTTAACTGCAGGGCTGGCTGAGTTCAAGCCATTTTTCTTCCTTTCTAATTGTTTTCCTTTCAGTCTGCTATTAAGCTTAACCAATATATTTGTTCAATAAACAGTTATTAGGCCAATGCACACTGTTAAAATTATTGTGGAGTAGCTCTGTGTCCATCACACCATGCACTACCCAGGCAAATATGGACTAGGCTGCTCCTTGTCCATCACATATATGGATGTCCCTGGGGCACCAGCTTGAGAGGCACACAGAATAATGAATGTAGAGAGATGCCTGTCCTGGCACTTGTGCTCTTCAGGTCAGACTAGGCAACCTACAGCTTTGGGGATGCTTCCGAAAGGGTTTTCTTAAGATAATTTGAACTGGGGCCATGTGGTAATGTCAAGGTTTGGTCTTGGACGGTCTTAATCTTGTTTCACTGATTTTCAAAGAGCAGTGAAGAGATCACTCAGCTCTGAGGTGAAGAACAAATAGGCAGCAGCTTAGTTTAATAAAGAATAAACCATCAAGATAGTGGAAGGTTGTTATCATTTTTTCAATGGACTGCATTAAACACATGGCATCAGAGCATCATTACAGAGGCTAGAGACCTTAAGCTTTTCATCCAGGTAGAATTAAAATACATTTCCAGAGTCCTTGCTGTACTTTAACAGGTAACCTGAAAAGAAAATAAGCATGGATACTAATGTTCTCTTTCATCTCTAGTTGAGTTCCATCCTGGCTTCTCTCTCTGGGAGAGAAGTATGCTTTTGGTAGAAGTAATTTTATGGGGACTGTGAAGGGAGGAAGGCATTGTGAAGAGACTCACACTGAAACCAGCCTGGCCTCCCACCCAGAGGGGACAGAAACTGCTCCAAGACACTCCTCCTTTCCAGGCTACTTCATCTTGAGGAACAGCAAGAGACTTCATCTTCCTGGGGTATGAAACAAATCACCTTTTGCCCTGACAAAGCCATGGAAATAGAAGGAAACAAAAGCCTCCTGTTGAAAACGGCCATATAATTAGTAAGCTGGATCTATTTTTTCTGTGCTGTGTTTTTCAGCTGTCGTGGATGTAAACTTGGCCTTGTGGTTGAAATGGCAACAGCTGTAAACTTCAAAGAATAAATTCCTCCATGCTTTTTTAATAAGCGTCTACCCTCGTCAGCAGACAATCTGCATGGTTCAGCTGAGTTTCTAATTGTCCAGTACTTTCACGCACGAAGTACAAGCTATGGTTTCTCAGCTTTGTTTTAGGACAGAGCACTCACCCATTGGAGGGAAATTTTTCCATACTGCTCACTGACAGGATATGGAAGGAGTGAATATTTTGCTGTAAAGACCTGGGGTTATTCCCTAACAAATTGAATGTGGTATCTGTGGCTTGGCATGAACATCAGCACTAATTTGTCTCACTGTAGCCCAGAAACACCATGAGATATCCGATGGCCTCAGCAGGCATGTAAGCAAGTTAGTGCACTCCCTCCAGGTATTTTTTCTCTTGCTTTCTATTGATTCACCCAGGGGCATCCTAGAACTGGCCCTCAGTAAAGCACACTGTCCCCTCTTGCTCTTTCTTTTTAAGCCATTTTCAACTTTCTTGTGCTTGAAATTAACTGGAGAAAGGAGTAAGTACACTGAAAGGAGTAAGTACGCCATGATATTTAGGTGAGGGGTCCCCTAGCTTTTTTATGGCTTATTTAGTAAGCACCTATTTTTTCTGTTTGCCTCCTCTACCCTGCCCTTACCTCTCCTACTCTCTCCTTCCCTCTGCATATGTGGACTGCTCTTCAACTTACGTTGCTTCTTTTATGCCTACTGTACCTTTATCTTCTAGTTGTTTTGTCTCTTTTTGGATGTCCTCGTGCATTTCTGTTTGAGGGACCAGCTTCTTATTTGCTTGGTTCCTTTTTTAGTAGCTTCAAGACCTCTTGTAGTCAGATTATGCTAACAAGAAAAAATGGAAAGCTTTCAGGCAGGGCTCCTTCACTTTTCTGAACATAATCTGTTCTGGTGATCCAGCTCTGCCATTTTAGGCAGTAATAATGGGCAGGTTTTTCAAAAATCCTATTTTTATTGTAGCAGACCGTTGGGAACCTGTAGTAATGCAATGAGGCATCATAATGCCATGGATAATTACCATGTTTGTTGACCTGAATTTCCATATGGGATCAAGTAAAAGTCTGGATGGCTAGTTTGGACCTCTTCTATGGAACAAGATAAACAACTAAGGGATGTCTTCCCATACCGCCTTGCCTTACCTCTCCCCATCTCTTTTTTTTTTTACCCCAGTTAGGTGGAAGATCCCAGGAAGCAGGCATTTTTAAAAGGCCCCTTCAGGAACAGGTATTACTAAACAGAAACAGCTCTTGCCTAGGTCAGCCAGTTGGTGTGCTTCAGGGGGCAGAGCAGGACACTGCAGCATCAATGATGTCTCATTTACTGGAATGTTAGAATTATCTCCAAGATACATAAAAAATAAATTTCATTTTGTCTCAAACGAAATCAAGTCAGCTGACTGAATGGGTCACAGAGCTCTAGTTTTGAATGCCTTTATTCTGTGGGGAGCTGTTTTGTAGAGATGTTTCTACTTATGTCGAATAAATGTGATTGCTATTTGGTACGGAAGCCAGACACCACTGTCTGCATAAGAAAATGCTGCATTTTTGGTACACTAGGATGCCAAAGTAGACATGTTAATATATGGCTGCATGTATACATTTCTTAAAGTCTCTTCTGGTATCAATAGTGGATGAAAAGCATTTAGATCTATTTACTGGAATATCTGTAGATAACTAGAACACTTGTACCTGCAAAAAAACCACAGCTCTTATTTTCCATTCTTGATCAATCAGAAATACAGTCCAGATACTCAAGGGTAAAAAAAACCCAAACAACAACAAAAAAACAACTCTGCAAGAGCAGTGAATTATCAAGATATAGTCTATGGGTTTCTTGTTTTGTTGTTTCTTTTTTCTGAGGGGAACAATGAACGAGGTGTTGATGAATGCTATCTCCTGCTCTGCTTCAGCCACAAATGTTGTAAGGGTATGGGGTAAGTTAGCTCCAGGCACATACTCTCTGTCCAGATCAGGGGAGTGGCAGGGGCACTTTGCAGCTACCTCCCAGGCCATAAGCTGCAATTTCCACTCCATGGGATGGAGGGGACCAGTCTCTAGCTGGGTCTGCTCCCAGCATAGAATTGGATGTAGCTGGCGTGAATTCTTAGGCAGAGGAGCTAGGAAGTACTCCCAGGTCCTGCCAGACAGACATGGGCAAAATGCCCAGTGCTTGAAAAGTGTTTTGGAGTGGGGATAGATGATAGATAGCAAATCTTGCATGCTTAATACTTACAAATTACCTTTCCAAAGACACACTTCCTTCCTTTCAGCCAGCTGTTCCGCCTCAACACACTTAGCTGGTAGTCTTCCAGAGCTGCAATGTGAGTTTAAATTAATTTTTTGAAAAATCTTCTTCCTTGCTGCAGTTTTCTTACCCCTCTTTCCTGAAGTGCTGTCAACTTAATCTGCTGTGCTATGTAAGAAAAAGTTAGTTGAACCAAGGTTATTTTCAGCAATTCTGGTTCTGTTTCATAAAAAACTTGATGAGAAAAAGACTGGTGGGTCGAATATCTTCACTGACCTTTTCTGCCCACTGTTTGCTGTCAAAGCAAAATGTTTTTGAGCATTTTCTTTTCATTTGTATTACATGGGTTTAGGCAAGGTCTCAATCTAATACTTAACCAAGGCAATAGAGTCCTTTTGTCTTTCTTCTTGCATGGGCATTGGATCAGCCCCTAACTGCTTGTGTCTATTTTTTGCTATGGAAGTTGAAATCTTGGAGGCCTAGACTAGAGCCCTTACACAGGAGAAATAACCAAGGAAAATCCAGTGCATAGAAATGGGAAATCTACTCGAACTGCACCTTCACCTTTTTTCTATTTCTCAAAGTCTCAAAGTCTGGAAGATCAGTGACAGATTTTGAGTGTTTGCTGATGACCACAGAGATGTAGGTTCTTTCACTGCTCCCACTTATCCTGGCAGTTATACTTACTCCTGTGTACTAGGGTCATGGGCTGTGTATGGAGGACTAGCATGGTAGAGAGGGAGGACAGCCCTCAATCTGACGTAGTTTCTAAAAGGTGATTAAAGATTTTTTCTATTCCATCCCTTTAGCCGTCAAAGAGACATTAAGTTATCTCCTGAACTGTCATAATTCACAGCCTGGCATATTAACTTAAATCATGTTCTCACTTCACCTTAGTACCCTGGTCTGTGACCTGCAACAGATGCGTGCTCCGATTCACAGTCCCTTCTGCCCGGTGACTGATAGCCTGTGGGAACAGTAACCTCTTTGGCCACCACCGTTTGCAAGGGCTGTGAATCAGAGCCCTAAAATTAGGGGAAGTGAATCTCTCTATGCATCTAGCTGTGATTACATGTCACATCTGTGCACAGGCTTCATACACAACCTCCCCTTCTAGGTTATTTACATGATGTAATCATCCCTGTGTGTTTTCGAAATATTCAACCTTTCTTTGAAACCAGTCTGATCATTTTATTCTTATTTAAAGACAGTGGCTATGAAGTATCAAGAGTGAATTTATTACTAAAAATGCCCTCTCCAACTGTGCAATACATCTATTTCAAAGTCTAATGGTCTTTTCCTTTCTCACTATGCTATCTTCATTATGGTCTTCCTTGATTAGCAAACATGAAAGGGACTGCTCTCCAAGAATGGCATTGTCTGCATTCTCTCTCAGATGGATTTTTTTTTTATTTATTTCTTTGTTAAAAGATATTTCATTCAGAGAATCCCCGCTGAGCTTTTTATTGCAGAAAATTACTGGTCATAAATCGTCTCCCAGAAAACTATAAATCCAGTACTATTGAAACATTCCATGGGCAGAGCTTGGCTCTTTGATGAAATCACTCCTTTTTCTTGTATAATTTATGAGCTTTTTTTCAGCATGGGGGGATTTATGCTTTTAAATTGCTCACCAGGGTTTTATTGAATATAATTTGCTAGCAAATTTATATGAGCCAAATATATTGCATTTTATCCACAATTATGAGCAATAAAATTGATGGGGCTTTACTTTTCATTTTCTTCTGGCAAGCAGAGGAAACATGAGTTTATCCTGAACTCGGAGTGAGGTTTCTCAGGGATACACGTGTACAATTAAAAAAGAAAAGTGTGTAGTCAGCAAGGCAGAGGTGCCATTTTGGAAACTTCACTTGGTGTATAGGAGGAGGCCAGCTAGATTTCTCTTGCTCTAAAGGGACTGTAAAACACCGAGGAGCTGAGTTAAAGCCACTGAAGCCTATGACACAGATTGACTTCTGCAGGGTTTGAATCACACTGTTGGGAAGGAAGGTGTAGATAAACTGCCTAAGAGCTGCTTGTCTTTCAAAGTCCCCTTTGGTCCCATTTTCCTGTAATAGTCTGATTTTCATTTGGCTCATCCTGGTATATTCAAAGGCAAGTACAAAAGCCCTAGTATAACCGTACCTTCTATGATTTATTTTATTTGCTATATCAAAATTTTCTTCATTTCTGCATGCCTGTTTTCCTTGAGGATTTTTCTGATGACAGAAAATAGGAATAAAATTCTATGTATCATTAATCTCTATAAGGCATAACAAGCTATGAAAGTGCTCCATCTCCTGATTCCTAACATGCTGTTATTTCCAAATGCTATTTCTTTAAAATGAAACTTTAAGATCCAAAGTTACCTTTATAACACAGTCAGACGCAAATATCGCAGCTTGCTTTTGAGTCAGTGTGTGACATTTGAGGTGCACTGAACCACTCAGATGACGGGGAATGTGATGGGAAGAAAAATTAAGGACTACACCTGGGCAAAACAAGCCCTCTCAAGTCGAGGCTTTACCCTGCCTTGAGCTTTGAGCTGTGGACTCTCACCTGCTTCGGGGAAGCATGTCTGCTGCAGCCCTGCTTGCCTGTTTGTCTGTCCATCCCTCTCTCTGTTGGCTTCGTATGCTCTGAACCACACCAACCCATAGGAATACCAAACACTTACAACATAGACTTGTATTCTGGGAGAAGAAATGCTTAAGCTGATTTAGCTAAACTGGGACAGGCTGGTTTGTAGACACACATTACAGAGGAGTTTGGAGTAAGGCTAAACTTAGCTGCTCTGAAATGGAAAGAAGGTGGTGGGAGTTTCAAAACCAACCCCTGGACCGTGTGGCTGTCTGTGGGATGGGGGACTGACCCACCTCCGTAACCTTAAACCTTCCCTCTGTGGAAGTTTCCCTTCACAGGAGGGAAATGACCTGTCCTGAGGGAAGCATTCAGAGGAGACATCCTAAGGAAGGTTGTCATAACTTTTCCCTTCCTTTTTGGCCTTCTCCTTCACGTTTTAGAGCAGAAGGGCTTAATTTGGCACAGAGCAGGTATCTTGAGGTTTTCTTTGCACTGAAGGAAATTAAGGCTGCAAGTTGAAATGGGCAAATCAAAAGAAATTCAAAGTTTAAGACCCAAGTACTCTTTCAGCTATTTGTCCCATAACAGCCCAGCCTGTTGGTATGGCCGGTGTGTTAACAGTGAATATCCTGTTTGGCTCATGCCCATTTTTTGCCAGAGCTGTATCATTATTTAAACAATCTATAGGTTGTATACTTAACATATATAGAGTGATGATTGCTGGGACTGTAATAATGAAATATGACTTTCTTAATGAAATTTCAGTCCCAGCTCATTTCACTGCTGACATTGAGGTGACTGCAAATAAACACTTTCCAGAAGAGTCAGTTAAATGGCTGCATAAGCAATTTATCAAATACTGTAACATTTAAATATATAAAAAAGAAGTATTCAAGTGTGGTATATTACTGCCTGTAGCTTTCTTCCAAATAACCTCACTCCTTGTCTTTCTAATAGTTAGATTCCCACTGTCAGAAAACAAATCTCTTTCCAACTTGGAGAGTTTTATCAGATTTATCTGAATGTCAGATCAATGTGTAGGAAACAAATGGAGTCAGCAACATGATTTAAATTAGAAGTCTGACAATTTACAATCTCCACTGGTTTCTCATAAACCTTATTAACGTTTGGCATTGGGTACCAAGGAACTATAAATAACATTCCAAAAGAACATTTATATCAGCTTAGACTCTCGTTATATGTCTTCAACACAGCTTAAGTAATGTCAATAATACCTTCATCATGAACAGGAAATGAAAAAGTTACCCCATACATGTTTTGTCTTTTAATCAAATATTATTTTCTCCTTAGAACTCCAGAACTGTTTTGGGGTTTATTTTTTACTATTTATTTTATTTATTCAAATCTTATTGCTGCAGTTTCCACTTATTTTTCTAGATCTCAGTAGGGTATAAACACCTCCCTCTGGACAGAGCTGAATGGTTTCTTCACATCTCTCCCTGCAGTTCTTCTCTCCTACCCCTTCACCTTGGCTGCTGTTAGAGGCAAGGCTCATCACAGGTGTGTGGGCAGGGGCAACATCATGAGCTGCTTACAGGAAGAGGCAGCATGAGGAAGGAGGGTACCATCAGGCATTTCTAAAATTTGGGCTGGTAGTAGCAGAGCAGGAGGTGAGAGTGATTTATAGGCAGCCTCTCCAAACTGCTCTCATTCATTTCTTACATTCTTAAACCTCTTTCTTTATCTCATTTTAGTCTTTTCTCCTGTCTTTGTGAAAAGATTTCCTTTCCTTCCTTAGAAGAATTCTAAGGAATTCTTTTCCATCCAGCACACCCAAGCACTCTCTCCAAAATTCAGTTATGTTCTGAAATCATCTGTCCCCAATCTGCTGTGTGATCCTTGCTATTTTTATTGCCTCTCTCATCTGGAAGACGATGTATAATTCTATGTCTTTCAGGAAAAGATGTAGAATTTCTCTCTGATTCTGAAACATTGTGCAACTCCTACTTTTGCTCAGTCAGTGAATTCAGAATGAATGGAACTGGCGCCAATCATGTTGCGGGTATCTAGTAAATAAGCAAGGCAACAGAAAAAAACAGACATCGTGCATCATATGTATAATAAAGGCAAAGAGATTAAAATATGAAAAAGAGTTAGTGGTCTATAAAGAACAAATAGTAGAAAGAAGCAAAAATCCAACAAATGTTGCCCATATCAACACTGTAAAAAGCAAATTACTCTTTGCAGATATGCAGAGCACATTAATGTAAACTAACTTTGGGGGCTTACAGAGCCTACTTCCTTTATAGTCAAAGAAAAGAAATGGGCATATTGGGAGGGCAATTCATCTGCCTGTTTTAAGATGAATTAGGAAGCCCTAGGAAGAAGTGAACTGCATTTTAGGTGTGTCTGTTTCTCCCCATTAAGTATAGAATGATTTTAGACAATTAGTCCAGGTGCAGATGTCTATGGGCATTTAATAGCAGGTGAGATGAGATTTGGTGGCTGTGGCAGAAAGGATGCTGTCATGCACACTGTACTGGGCAAGATGTGACTGCTTTCCCCCTTGACTCATCAGAGCAAGCAAAGAAATGGGCTGCATAGCCAGAGCCTCATGTGCATTGGTGCAGCCAGTTCCCTGGGATTGATCCCGAGTAGTATATGATAACTCAACCCACATGATGGGAAAGAAACTGTGATAATATCTGACACACAACATTTCTCTCCAGCAGCTCCTTGTGTGAGATGAAATCAGGGAAGCGTTGCATTCTTGTAATTAACTTTGCTCTTTTTTAAGACATCCAGAGGTTACCCTCTCTGCTGGACTCTTGTCATATATAGTTTCTTGCCACGGACCGACTCTTCCCCTCTCAGCCCAATAGGGCAAATGAGACCCTTTTCTAAAGTATTAAGGAAGTCAGCACACAGTGGTGAAGATTCATTTACTTACAATTTTAATTTGTAGCCTGGCTCCTAACAAGGCTCTTTTAGATTCAGAACAGTCTTTGGAGCCAAAAAAAAAAAAAAAAAAAAAAGTGCCAAAGGCAGAAAAGGAAAGAATACAGACAAAAATTAAAAAGCCACAGAAATGTTCAAAGAAACATTTCAAAGAGGTGGCAATTAGATTTAGCTCCACAGAATGATGTGACAGAAATATTTTACATTCAGTAGCACAAGAACTGGTGGAAAATTAATTCCAAGAATGTCTATCCATGAAGCCAAATGTTTCTCCACCTACAGAAGTCAACTACAAGGAAAACAAAACCTTTGGCTTGACCTTCAAACAATTAGTGTTTGATTTATCAACATGCTTTTACAGAAAATGGACAATGCTTATGAAGACATTGAGAAGGCGGTATAATAAATTATATTTTCTTTGAGCTTCAAGGGATGTAACCAATTTTCTACTTTAAACAAGCTCTGCCATGATGTCTTTTTGTTAGGTCTAAGAATTAAATTCAAACAAAACAACAGCTTTATTGTAGCATGTGGTTTAGCAATAGACCTGAGGCTACTAGTCAATGAAAAAGAGGAACAATTACACGCTTTGTTATGGAAGTTACATGATAAGTTCATTAGAAACCTTTCTGAAAGTAAAGCTAAGTGCATGGTAATTCAGTTTTCCACTACCAAATTCTCTCCTCACTGTGACTATTTGAGCACAGTTTTTGCGCTCTGCATGGGAGTCAGAAATCATTGTAAGTAAGTTGTAAGGTCCCATAATACCTTCAGGTGGGTGAAGGGGAAGCTATGTCAGAGTTGCTTTGTATTTTTTATAGCTTTTCTTTTCCCCCAAGTTCTATTATTGGTAGCAGCTATCTCTCTAAAAGTGCCTCCAAAGCTACGCGGCACTCACAAAGTTGAGTTTAGGCTGTCAAGATCCAAACTACATTTGTGTAATTTTTTGAAGTGCCTAAGTTCCATTTCTGAATGGAATTTGAGAACCTAAAAGCCCAGACCAACCACTCAGCTCCTGCAGCATAGCAGGTTACCATGTGTCCACTAAGCTCCAACACCTCTCTGTGTGTCCACTTGCAGTCTGTGGCAGCTCTGAGTCTACTTCATAATATGAGAGATTTAAATTAGATCAATTTACATTGCATTTGTAGGCACACAGACATTTACTGCTGTTCAGCTTGCACACAACCTCTGGCAAATCCTGGCTGGAAAGGTCTGAGTAATCTGACCATGTGTTTGATCTTTAAGTACCACTCAAAGTCAACAGCACTTAGTAACAAAGGCGCTTCTGAAAATTTTACTCAGAAACTGGCGATTGCTTGTGAAGTACCCATGTTTGATTGATTAATTTAAGGAGATCCTAGCAATTTTAGGAAAACAACAATAGGTAGCCTGCAAAAGGATAACACTTGCTAAAGGAGCTGCTTGTCGTCAGATGATCAGTCTGGCTTTGTTCCTCATGCCACATTATGGAATTGATTGTCCTCATACAGGCATATGAAAGCTTAAATTTGCTTTAATAACTTCTCTGTGCTACACGTATAACAGAGATGGGGAGTGGGGGACACTTCCATTCATCACAGACCCACCAAAAATCCCAGTCAAGGAGCAGAGCCCAGCACAATGACCTCTAAGGAAACCTCAGTAACAGAGGTCTCCCCATATGCCTCCCATTTGGGGCACAGCACGGCAATGCTGGAAATCCTTCAAACCATTCTTCACCTCAGCAATGACAGGCAAGGACCCAGAGAAGAAGGCCTTGGGGAGAGCCTGAGATACTTGAGAACAGCCAATATTTCCATGGAGCTGGTCACCTGTGAATTGGGTATTGTTTTTATTTCTGAAATACTCTCATTCTGGACTCTTAGCACTTTGCTGTAAGGAAGGCGGGCAGCCCTTTCATAGCCCTGCCAATTTCTCCAGACACAGCAGAGAAACAGTGGTTGAAAAAAGTTAATGGCTGTGATTCGTACAAGTAAAGATCTGAAGCAATCACCAGAATGTGGCTTTATTCAGAGACAGCTTGTGCTGGAAGAATTCTGTTTTGCAGATACAATCAGGGGTTATTCTATCCCTGCTGCCTCTATAACATTTTAGCAATTCCCTACTGCCTTCTCACTTTGTTTGGCTAGATGTAGAGCTTCCAGTCTGCTAGCGGCTCAGGAACGCTATATGAAGGCTACTTGGCATAAGTGGCAACAGTCAACCTGCACATTTGCATAAGGGGTCTTGCAGCTGGGACTTGTTGGAATTACAGTAAACACTTCAATCAATTGCCATTAGAACTGGGCTGAAATCAGACCATTCTGGATTGCCTTTAAAGGAAGATCTCCTTATGCTGTATGGCACATGTACACCCTGATTCAAACTGACTTGAATTCTGTATTGAAATAAAAGAGACTGAGTATGAGCTGATTCAAAGTGAACATCAAAGGTTTGTAAAGATTTTAAATAATTGATTCTTGGCCCATGTTGGTGAAGCATATTAATATCAGTGTACCACATTTAGAAATGGGGAAACTGATATAGACATTTATGTCCAGGAACTTTTAGGTGGTTGTTGGGTGAACACTTCAGGAGAAAAAAACCCAACCATTTGATTTTTTTATAGGAGTGTAAGGAGAATGCCTACAGTGTCTAGCACTAGTCAGAAACTCAGCAGTCCGGCTCTGAGGGTGTTTTTGAATATTGCTCTAGCCTAGCATCCCAAGCCACACAGAGAGTCAGTGAGAAGAGCCAGGTGAGAGCCAAGGAGTTTCTAATCACTGCTGTGTCTTCTAACCCAAGCTTCTGGACTAAATATAAAGTGAGCTGTCAAGTAAATCATAGAATTATAGAATCGTTTGGGTTGGAAAAGACCTTTAAGATCATCAAGTCCAAGCATTAAATGCACTCACACCATATGTTAGAAACATCACAAAGCTTTGTTGGCCATATAAAAATTGCTGCACATGGGAACAATAACTCTTTCCTGAAATCCAAATAACTATTCTGATCTACATCAGAAGCCAGATAATCTTCCCCTTTCAGGCTATGGTCATTGTGCAAGTGTTAGGAATATAACAGAGATTTTAAAAAACCCCAAACCTACTGTCTGGTACCTGTTCTTCTCAGAGCTATTGCTTTTAAGTGTGAGCTTTAAGACCTCTTATGCTAACATTTTAGCTCAGAGGAAATACCCCTGTCAGTGACATAACACCTTACAGGTCAGAGTCCTTAACTGGACATTAGCCTTCTTGGCTGATGGAGTGATCATTGTAGAGTACATAGGGAAGTGTCAGTCAGGTTTTCCCTTCCACTTTTTCTCCTCCATTCTTCATTTTCAATATATGATAAAATTGGAATTTAATCCAGTTCAAGGCAGATAATTTGTAGAAAGCAGGGCAGTCCCTGCTTTTTCAGATGTGTAATGCAAAACGTAAAGGTGACTGTACGTCTTCGAGGCAGTTTCTAACTGCAAAATTATTTGAAGGCAGTTGTGTCTGGGTAGATCGAATTTGCTGTTTATATTTAAGTGGAGCTTTGGAGACTTTTGAGCATGTTATTATTCTACAAAAAACAGCACTGGAAAGGAAGACAGCACAACAGTAAACCTGTGCAGCTCATAGAGAAGTGACAAAGGTATACATGGGGCAGGAGCTTTCACTTTCATTTTTACACTATCTTATCTTGTGTAATGAGCTTAACTAGTTTCTGAGAAGGATTCTCAAATTCAACAAACCAAAAATAATACCAAGAGGGAGGGATCTCAGCTTTCCCTGTTTTACCAGTGACAAGGGGTGTCCAGGGAAGGGGATGGGCTTTCCCACAGCCCTCTTCTCCATTTGGGTCATTCTGGGACATGTTTGTGAACTGCAGCCATGTCCTTACTGACACCCCAGATGACCCCAGCCAGGCCACAGCTGCTCCATGCAGAACCCAGATCGACATAGTTCCCTTTAAAATCAACAGTTTCTCCATGGGCTGGAAGAAATGACCCCAATTAGCTATGGTTTGTATCCCATGGTGGAGCAGGCACCAGCCTTGACCGAAACCCCTCTTGGGAGCACAGCATCTCTGGGGCCCTGCTTGTGTGCACTTGTGGAGCTGTGCTAAAGGCACCCTTCCCTTTGGCAAGGCACTGTCTCCCTTAATCAGCCCTGAGGACAACTGGCACACAGCTTCGGCAGTGACTTCAGTGGAATGGGAGGATAGCAGATGAACGTGCACATGGGTGGAGTGGTTGCAGTGTTTCCAAGGCTGGCAGGCAAACAATTCAGTGTTTATGATTTTCAATATTCTAATTTCAAATACAATGATCTATATGGGAAAATATGAAGGAGAGAAAAGAGGGTTATGGGATGACCTGGAGGAACACAGTGAAGTTAATGAAGGGAATCTGCAGCCACCAGTGTGGTTATACTTAAATGTTGTAAACAGAAGCCAAAATAGAATCATGTGGCATCAAAATCAAATTTTCAGTAGAGGTTGGGGTTTTGTTTGCTTGTTTGTTTTTTCAACTAGCATCCCACTGCTTTATCCTTATCATGTTGCACAAAATCTACTTTGCATATGTAGCACATCCTCCTCAAAAATCTCACAGTCTGATCAAAGCCAGCTAAGGGAAATGGTCAAAGCACAGGTTATAATGCACACAGATCCAGGGAGCTCTGTCACACGTGTGTGTGGGTATATAAACAAAATCCTCTCTGCATGATACACTGACAGTACATAAGATTCATGGAGTGTGCTAGTCAGGAAGCAGCGCTGTGCTGACAGAGCTGTGTGGCGGCTGTGAGATTAGCTCTGCAAAATGACCAGCTGCAGAGCAGAACCTTCCCAGGCAGGCCTGGATACTCATCCCCATGCTGAGACCCGAATCTTGCACTGATTTTTTTCACATATGGAAAACATACTGGGAACCTTTAAGATTTTCCTAAATAGTAGTATAAAAAGTGATTACAATAGCCGAGCTGCCTGGTTGTTCATGACTTTATTCTCCTTGTGTGGTTCCCACTTGGCCCACCATTAAAGTGCTGCTGGTGTATCTTGCTGGACCTGCGAGAGGGCTGTACTTGCAAATATGAATTCATGATTCAGAGATTCATAAAGTATAAGGTCAGCAGAGACTGTTACTATGTACATATATTTAAGAATCACTGAATGCCGGTTCATGGAGCTTGGCTTTATTTTATGTGATTCATGCATGCTACTTGTCTTCCCCTCCTGCTTACAATCTTTGGCTTCAGTGGACTTGTCTTTCTCAAACTTTTCTCTGTATTCCTGTTAGGTCTCTGTATCTAGACTTACTGTCAGACCCAAGGTCTTCTGCCTGCCCACCACCACGCAAGGCGGAGTTTGCTAGGGGAATGTGCCTAACCTTGTTGCATGGCAGAGGCCAGCTAAGCTTGCTCCCCAGTATAAGCAGCTATACGGTGCCTGTGTGATACCACTGAAGAGAGCTGCCTGGGGAAAATCCAGGTACGGGAATCTGACTCTAGTCTGTCTCTAGCTCTGCTTTGCTGTATCTCTCCCACAGATTCCTTTCCTTCTCCCTCTCCTTCAGACATTTTCCCTGTTCTGTTCCGTTCCCAGTCACTGGCAATACGTCCTCCTTTGCTGCCTTCACTCAATTTCTTGGATGTATTAGTGCTCAGCTACCTGATTACTTTTAATTCCTTTCTTTTTTCTATTGATTTTGCCATAACTGAATCCATCTGTTGCATCTGACCGATGGGAGGATGGGAAGGCTGTTTTTCAAATGTCTTCTTTTCTCTCTAAAAGGGTGGTGTTTTACAGAACTCAGCATGAGAGTTTTGGTGCTGCCTAGAAATTTCCACGGAACATGTTCTGTATCATTTCATTACTACTCAGCTATTTGCTGGTTATTATTAACAAATTTGATTATAGAGGGTCAAATTGTATGTGAAATATACAGTGTTCTCTTTCCCTTGCTCCTCCAAATAGCTATTTGTGCCAGTCATGTACTGTGTTCTGAGCCAGAGACAGTCCCACAACTGCCAAAAACACAGGAGTCTCCCATATTTTCATCTTTCCACTTGCTCCTCAGCCAACTCAGCTTGGAGCTCCCTGGCTCCAAGCTCCATCTTCAGCTTCCCTACAAGCTACCAGCTCCCCCATCCCCACAACCTGCCATGATTCCCTCCCCTTCTACAGCTCCCTTCCCCAGCAGCAGGCCAGAACAAAGAGGTGCACTGTAAATAGGAGATACCTTCTTGGTTTGCTCTGCATGTGGTCCTGATTATTATGGCCTGCCTGTTTTAGCTGGTGGGAACTATTTCTGGAGGAGAGGAGTGAGCCAGATGCTCAGCAGAACCCATCCTGGGAGCAGTGGCGGAGAGAGCAGAAGAGCAAAAGGCAGTAGAGATGTTTCAGGAAGGACAAGCAAAAAATATGGGAACATGGGTGAAGGAGAAGCAGGCTTCCTGACAGCTGCCAGTTGTGTGCTACAGCACCAAGTCTTCCTCTGTGGCAGGTCGGGACCTATACACTGTTCACACTCACAATTCCTGCAAGTACCCTGGCTTGACTCAAAGAACTTTGTTGCCTGAACATATTACGTGGTTGTTCTGCCTCCAGATGGCAGACGGTGATACCAACACAAGCTTTTCAGTGGTTCTCCAGCTGTGGATGCCAGATGGTGCTACTTGGAGACACACATAGATAAAGACAACATTTTCCTGACTCAGCTTGGCTTCCACAAGCTCAGCTGCTATCACACAGGTGAAAGATAGTATCACAACAACTTGCTTATTATGTACTGTACATTTCACAGAAGGTTTATTACTTTTTTTTTTAAATATAGATGCACTGAGCAAGACTTCCTTCCCGATGGCCAAATATGACCTTGAGGCCACATGAAAAAACCATCAAAGCTCTGTTTCCACTGTGATTAAGTGCTCTGAATTCTGGATTTGTGCATAATAGAGAGGAATTCACCCCACACCCTGGGGGGTGGAAGCTTCTCTGTTATAGTAGCAGAATTATCTAACACCTCAAATCTGCAGGTAGGATCAAAGAGTTGGTACACAACTGATGCCACCTCTGTTTCAGCCTCTTGTGTTCCTGTATCCCAACAGGTGTGCTACCACCCTTTTACATCCTCCCATGCATGCAACAAATCTGCAGCAATTTTCCTCTCATGGCTTACAGTAGTGGACATAATCAAGGGTAGCATGAAGGTGTGTGAAGGTGGAGAGGGTTCAAGGACAATGCAAAGAAGGGAATTTGTCCCAGGTAGTTAAGACTGCCTTAACAGCTGAGTGAAAACCTTTCCAATGTTACTTCAGCCTTCTGGCTGACATTTTGATGCAAGATGTACAACAGAAATCAGCGTTTTAATTTCTGCAGTAACCACCACAGTACACAAGTATTGTTCAGAAAATTTCTGTTGCTGTCTGGAGTGTTAGCTTTTATGGTGCCATATACATGTGCTGTATGGACAAGTTACAGTTGCTGTGGGAATGTTAGTAATGAAATTCTTGAGTTCTCAGTGCTTAAAAATCTCAAATGAATTATAAAGGAGACTTGTTTGCATTTCATTTCCTTAGTTATAGGCAGAAAAAATAGTTTCCCACAACCCTTCGTGACAAAATTTTCCAAACTATCGCCCGTTCATCTTAAAGCTTTGACTTTTTTTTCCAACAAATCTCTCTTGTATCCCTCATTACTATGATTGGAACAAAAAGGTTTTTTAACATTTGGTCTGAGGAAATGTAATGCCCTTCCTGGCACTATCATTTTGCCACTGACAGTTTTTCAACATGAGTTACAGAAAGGTGAAATTTTGTTCAGGGTACCGGGTGAGAGCCCTGAAACCTGGGATTTATTTTCAGTATTGGGCAGTCTCCCCTGATATGTGTTTTTCTATTTTGCTGTCTGTAAAAATAAACTTTTGCTGCTTATCCACACTTGGGGTTTTTTATTTTTGTGTGTGTGTGTTGCTTTTGTTTGGTTTTTTTATTTTCCTTCTGGTTTTACTCCATAGTGAGTCTGGAGTGCTGTCGGAAGTCTGAATGAGGCTGTGGTAGGAAACTGGAAAAATACAGGTTAGTATTCATGATGTGTAAGACTTTATGCCAGAAATGTAAGCATTGGGCCTGTTTTGGGAATTACAAAGGAGCATTTTCCCCCTAGTAGGTATCACCATTTTCCATTTTAAAACACTGGTTGTCTCCACATGAACACCCACTTCCCCATTCCTACTAGCACTCATCATGCATCACCTGGAATTCATCAGCATCCTGTTCTGGTTCAGTGAGTCAGTCCATTCCTACATCCCCAGCATGCACAGGACTAAAATTTTCATGCTCTTATCTGTGCATTGGGATTGAGTAGTACCTCATGTGAGTTTCTTCCATTCTCACAGCATTAAGTGGGAAAGGAGTTTATAGTTATCGCAACCCAAGTTTGGTTTTGTTTATCTGGGAAATCGTCTCTTTGAGAATAATTTTTGGAAAGTGTCTGATACTTTTGATCCCACCTTCCCCCCCCCGAGTCAAAATGAGCTCTTAAACCTCCTTTTGGCAGGAAAGGAATAAGGTCTAGGGCCTGAAGACAACAAGCAACCACATACCACCAGGAAAACTTCATTTTTTCCTGATATGAGAATAGCTGCTAGGGCAGAACCTGGTCACAGGACAGCCAGAGCAGCTCTTTTGAATTAATCTGCTTCCCCCTCTAACCTTATTCCACAACAATTAAGGATTTAACAACCTGCAATGCCCCATTCAGAAGGGCACTGTGAGTTCCCTGAGTATTTGAAGGCAACATTAACAGGAGCTGTAGGGTCTCAGGCTGAAGTATGCAGGGTGCTAATAGCCCGTTACTCTCAAAGCTGTAGTTTATAGGTTAGGTACACATGTAGTATGAGAGTATTTGTAGCAAAGCCAAGGTATTTGTAGAGCCTACAACTGCAACATAAAATGCTGTTTTGCATTCAGGAAGACATAAGGTCTTGTTCCTGTTTCAGACACATATCTAGATGTATTTTTCACATAAAATGTGAAATTATACTACTGCTTTCCGGTCTTTGAAAACTGGATTCAGGACAGTTTTGAGGATTGCAGAGATGAATGTGGTGTGTGAAACAATTGCAGGAAGCTTAGGAGCCACAATCCTTAGTTTGTCTGTGAGGAGGCATGCAACTTCTTAGAGTAATTTGCTATCATTTTAATACAACAGTGTAATAATAATGGTCATGAGTCCATGTGAAGGGCGTGAGGACATAGGTATGTGGATAGGAAGAGAGAAAAAGGATATGGACGAGCTGTGGTAAGAGATGGAGGGAAAAGGTCATAATCTGAAGTTAATTGAGGAGGTGACAATGAAAAACTAAAAAAAGGTAAAGAAAAGACAAAGCAGACAAAGGAGAAAAGAATGTATAATTCCTGCCCATGGCAGGGGGGTTGGAACTTGAGGTCCTTTACAACCCTAACTATTCTGTGGTTCTATGATTCTGTGATAAACAGAGACCCAGGGAAGTCAGAAAATGGGTAAGATAATTTATAAGATTGGTTAATGTATTACATAGTCATTAACAATGACAAAGAATGACTAGTAAAACAATGAGCACAGGTGCCTCCAATCCCCTCTGTCTTCCAGAATGCTCCTTTACAGATCTTGGCATTTCAGAAACCTGGATGCACTGAGGAGGTTGGAGAGGAAACTGTGGAGAGTAAATCTGTCCACTGGCCCAGCTCGATCACATGGTCTTTTGGAAAGTTTCATCACACATTCATCATCAAGTCCTGGAATCTGGAGAAGAAGCAGTCATCTGAGAAAATTAAGAGGTAGGACTTGAGTGTGAAAACAGGGTTTGGATATAGCAGTATAGGAAGAGGGATCTGGTTATCAAATGCTAGCAAGAAGATGACATAAATATTTTACAATTCATTAGCATGTTTTCACTCATTTTCTGATACTACTATACAGACATGTAATTGTTGACTAAAGAACTGATCCAAATTGATTTGAGCAAAAGAGGTATCTTTAATGAACCATGTATTGACATTTGTTCTACTTAAAATTGAAAGAATACCTAAATTTCTTAATAACACTGATTCTTAATAACACTGATGAATATCTATATTTATTTAAATATTTTTTTCAACTCTTTTCATTTGCTGAAAATAGAGCAGTCAAAAAGGGGGAGCAAAAATTATTCTGGAGGACACAACTACAACTGATTTCTGAAAATGTCAGCAACTTGCTTTATATATGAATTTGCATTTGAGAAAAATCAACGCAGAGCGAGAGGAAGGAGAAGAAGGAATAATAAAATATCACTGAATTAAGCTATGAATAGCATTGTTTAAATGAGTTGTTTCATAACTGATAATCAGATGTTCTTTTTCTAATCATTCCCAACACATACTCTGTACTGTACTGGACAGTGTTGACCTTTCAGCTCAGAGAATATGAATTCTCAGTTTCAAACGTCATCTGAATTTTTAAATCTCTAACATCTTAGTGTTCCAGTTACTCCTATCCAAATTGACTAACTTCATGATTGGGACTTACATGCTTGATTGCAACAGTGAGATTTAGTTCAGTGTAGCAGATCCTTGGCTATCAAGATTCAGAGGCATAGTGACAGCTCTGCCAGTGAAGGGCCTGACCTCTAAAGTGCCAGTGGCTTTGTCCTGTACGAAATGCCATGTGCCTTCAATGTTTTGTAAAGGTTCTGGCAACTGTGTTAGCTCAATACTTTGCAGAATTGCTTAGCATCTTAATAAACTTGAGTCCTAAAATGATTTCATAATCTACTTTTTTTCTTTTTTGGGGCTATTTTATTTTTTTCTGTCTCTTGAAAAGTCACAATAATGCTGTTACAGCTGGAGATGGGGCATAAATGGAGTCTTTAACCAACCTCATCCTCTCCCCCAAATTTAATGATTCAGATAAAATGGAATGACGTCCCAACCAACTCCAAGGTTTTTTTGCTTTTGCAAAACCAAAACCTGAGTGATGAGGTTTTGCAAATTTCAAACCCAAACCACTCCAGTTGGTCCATTATAGACATCAGACTGAAGTTGAAACCTTTGATCTGGGCCCTCTATCCCCTCTGGACTTTGGTGGTTTGGCTAAAAATAGAACCTGGATTTAAACCATGCCTGGTTTGGGTTCTGCAAATCACAACCTGAATAATGTAGTTCTTCAAAACCAAAACCATAACATGGCATTCTTGTTCTGTCCCTAATTAAATTAGATGCTTTGTGTCCAGAGTATTATGGAATCTGAAATGTACAGAAGAATATTATCAGCCTAACACAACCTTCTATTTTATTCATTCCCAAAGGGCCTAATCCTGAAATCACAAAGATCTCTCCCCTCATCAGACTGTCCTTGTGGGCACTTGGTGAGGTACTTCTGCTTTGAAGAGGGCTTCTGCTGCTTTGTTTGAAAATACTGAATTAACTTTCATTTGATTTAAGAGCAAAGTACCCTTTCTCATTTGTATTTTCTGGGTACTTTGTTATTCCATGTATGTGCAGGTTATGAAATTTCTGTTTCAGAAGAGGTTGAAGTAGAGTGGAATTTGTTATGTCCCTGTCATTAGATGAGAGCAAATTTATTTCCTGAACAAGCCTCTGCCTTCATACAAGTCTGGTACCAGAAGAAACAGAGCTCTCTGCACGGCATCTTCTGGCATTTCTGATAGACTCTTCCTATGCCAGTTTCTCTTGGTATAAAAGCAGCTGGTGCAACTTCTAAGATAATCCTAAACACCTTCCTGAACAGGGGGATAGCAAGTTCTCTAAGAACTTGCTGTGAATCTTTGCCCATCCTGGACTTTCACTTGTGATGGATGCATGCTTTCACAGCTTTTGTTTTTCTTTTCCTTCCTTTGCTGCCAAAAGTGAGGATCTAAAGACAATGCTTTTAAACCTCTGGACTGTCTCAGAACTACTTTGAAAAGGCCTGTGAATGGTGACTAAGAAAAATAAGCCTATTGGCAGTAGGGTTTAAAGCAGTTTAGTGTACTCCACCTCTCCAGCCTAATGTTCCAGGGGTTCTGCAAATAAAGAGATGCCTGAAAACCACCATTGGCATTCACTGAGAGGTCTCCTGGAGATCAAGGAAGGGAGATGAGTGCTGCTGAGAAGCCAGCTCCACCCTGGCTCCTGAAGGAGGCAAAGCATCCCAGCTCCTCCTGCCCAGGACTTGATGCTTTCCCAGGAGGTATGCTAACAGACCAAGAGTCCTTTTTCTAGGTCTGTAGAACTGTTGCAGGCTATACTTAAGTTCATACTTCACTTTATTTATGTAGCTAGATCTCATTTTCTGATGGTTTGGTTGCTTCTTACAGGTAAATTGTTACTTCTCTGTTAGCAATTTGCTGTTGCCACCATTCTCTGCTGATTTTGTCTTTTTTGATGTGTTTGGATTCCAATAGGTCATCTAGAAGGAATAGTGGCAAAAAAAAAAAAAAAAAAATTTAAGAGCAGCATATGCAGATTAAAAACACCCAGCCCTTTAAATACTGAAACCTGTGAACTTAACAGTAATAGTTTTCCTTGTCTACTCTAAGCTCTGAGACTCGTACCGTTTCTATACAGCTACAAGTTACACTGAGGAGAAACAGTCACAGAACTGGAGCAAGCTGGACGTCTAACCAGTTAGCTGGAACAATTACAGTTATGCCACAAGTCAGCTTGGACTAATAAGTTGAATGAAACTCGAAGCCTAGTGTCTTTTTTTGCCCTAAGCAATGACTTTCATCCAGTATGTTCTTTTAAAAAGAAACAGGCTAAAAGCTAAGAGCATAAATTCAATCCTGTGTGCCTAAAGTTAAACAAGGAAACCCATGCCAGCAGTGCCTCTTTACCCTGCCTGGGAGCCACAGGGGGGGAGGAGATGCTGTGGATTCATTTTCCCTTTTCATCCACAAAGCAGGTCAGGAGGAAGGGGGAGAACTTTGTTTCATGAGAAGAACAAGAGAGGGATCTTCTTCCTCTCTCCTCTTCAAAGTCAGGAAGGAGGAGGCAATTGAGATGGGGGTAGAGGAATGGAGAGAGCTCATGGGAGAGGGTTTTACCTTCTCTTTGGCATCATGGGCTCCCTCCAGGGAATCCTGCAATTCAGTTGTTAAAACAAGTAAAACTTTCTTTCCCTGCCTCGCACCTTTCCTGCTGACCCAGAGCATCTCTCTCTTAGTTTTCACTTGGTACCACCAGGATATATTGCTCTTCAGCAGTCCCACCTGTTGGACAGTTTGCAGCGCTGGGGAGGAGTGGTAAATGTGCATACCTTATGTCTGGGTCTCTGTAGTACAGCACATCTGGGTAAGATTAAACAAAGCCAGGGGCGGGAAGTGCCAGTATAACAAATCTTATGAGACATAAGAGCTCAATTTAGGACCTGTGCATATGTTTTCAATGCTAATTTAAAGCAAACCTTTTAAGACTCATGCTTCAGTGTCCTTTTGCAATGTCTAGAAATGATGTAACTCCAATCTTTTCATCCTTAGGACCATGCCGTTACTTGGCCTATCCAACCCAAGTTCCTAACAGCTATGGTTAGCAATTCAGACATTTTCCTGTCAAAGCAACTGCCTCCACATATATTTTTTTTTTGTCAGGCTACCATTAGAAATTTGCTCTGGTGTGAAGCCAGGCCCAGCCCTAGAAGTTTATGAAAGAGTGGAAAGGGCAAAACCATTGAGAACCCTTGTATGGGCTCCTCTGGCCACAGGCAGGTCTGAATGCTGTGCTGCTTAAGCCCTGGACAGGTCCCTGGCCTCAGATCCTGCTAAGTATGGTGAGGGCTGAGCCCCGGAAACAGGCTTAGCAGCATGCCTGGAAGGCAAAATTGCTGCAGAGCTGTCTATGTCTTCTGCTACTGCAAGGCATCCAGTTACTCTTTGTGAGCTGAGAGTAAGTTGGGTAAATGTCAAACCACATAAAAAATAAGGGTGTTTCAAAACTAGCTGCTCTGGAACAAAGGGAATGTAAAAATATTGGGCATGGGGTAGGGGGAAAGGGAGGTTTTGTAGCTGCACTAAATCTGTAGGTTTGGTTTATGACCAGGCTAGACAACTTTTTTCCAATCCTGTGTCCTTCATTTTGTAACAAGATCAGGCTAAGATCCAAAGGAGACTTTCTGAATCTGACCTGCAAGCTCAGCTCCATGGTTGCCCCATTGCTCTCTTCATGTCACCTGTAGGTATGATGAGAGAAGCCAGCTGAGAGAAGTGAGGAAGACCACAATCATCCTGAGGGATGATGATGTGCCAGGCCAGAGAGGAGAAGTTTTAGAGTTTGGCTGTTGAGTTTTCCAATGAGAAAAAGAATGAAAAAGAGCTAGAAAGAAGACACTTGTGAGAAAATTCCCCTCCAAAGATAGTCATGGTGGAAATATTTTCAAGAAGCTCAATCTTCAGACTTTGTGACTGCATTTGTTTGAGTTGCACTGTATGGCTCAGTTCTCAAAAGTTGTTAAATGTGTTCCTTCTGGGAAGGGCTATCCTTTGTCTCATCCACCTGCCATGAAAATCAGGTTTCCCACCATCAGCTGCAGAACCTTTGAGGCAGAACTGGCTTGAACTATAAAGTTAATTGCATGTCCATAAATACGTGAATTATCCTCAGACATTTTGGTGGATCTCTTAAAATATTTACTTTTTAGGGGCAAGTTGGGTAATGGGTTTTCCTCAAACCTTAAAGTTTTAGTGGGCAACAAAGAATGCAGAGTGGAAGCTGCTTACCAGATGTTCCACAGCCTGGAGAGATAAAAAGAGATTGCTTTTACAAGTATAAATGGTGATATAGTAGCCTGCACTGTGTAAAGTACATATTTTTATTAAGTCATTATGCAGTTGGACAAATAATTTTCCATATTTTCCAGTCATAACCTGCCTCATCCATGTTGAAATTTTTTTGCCAGTTCTGACTGCTTCTTTTTCACTTTACAATGCTGGCAAACTTGTTAGGATTTCTTTTTTTTTAACATCCTCAGTTTTATTGCTTTAGTCATTTAGAATTACATCATCTTTTGAAACTTCAGATAAATCTAATAAAGCTAATCTCATTAATAGAGTGCAAAAATATCCTAACAGTCCAAAGCGATTAAACAGTTTGGGGAAATTGCTTACCACAGAAGACATACCTTAAGGCAACAGAGGATTCATATCTGGACTCCTGTAAATTAACTTGACTTAGTTAGCAGTGCTACACTAATTTACTAGGTGTTGTCAATCTGGTTCTTAATTTATAAGAGTCAAGCAATCAGAATAAATTGGGTGAAAGGCTTTAAAGCAGCAGAACAGGTAAAGGTTTGTTTTCCCATGGGATCTACCATATTTTTAAAATTTTCTGCACTATGCTCATGAAGTGAAAACCATGAAACCTTGTCTCTGTTTTCAGATCACAGTAAGAAACAAAGAAGCAAACAGTGTACTGTCGTCAAAATCACATGGGAGCTCCCCATTTACTCTGTCCCAAACAGGATTCCCCAGAAGTTTGTTTCCTTTTTGAGTCTGCGGGGTTTGTTTGGTTGTGTGTGCTTCTCTGTGTGCTTCCCTTTTTTTTGAGGAAAAAAAAATGGAGAAAAAGAGTAAGAAAAATATCTACCTTTTCTCTCACCTCCTTCCTCAGGCCAGATTTCTTCTACGGACTTATATTATCAGGATGGCCAATTTTTCTCAGTTCTAATGGGTTTTGTCCTACAGATGCTTTTCAAAGTTGCAGGTGAACATAGAAAGGAGGAGGACATGCAGTCTTTGCCTTCACCCTCCAGAGGATTGATGAGAGGAGCCCAAGCAGACAGAGAGTGATAGGGTTTTGCATTAAGTCACCTTTATCAGAACACATAAAATACTCTTTTTTTATCTTTATTAAGCACAGGAGTCAGGTGGTACAGATCATAGACAGATGAACTGGCATAACCAACTCCCCTGTGCTTCTGTCTGCAAAGTATAGGTTATTTCCAGCTGAATAAAGCAATGATGCTGAAGCAATTCTAAAATTTCTTTGCTTTTCTGGTTGTGATCAAGCTTGAAAGCACAGGTCCTGAGATGCTATTAAAAACCCCAGACTTCATGAAGTCCTACAAAACAGGTGGTAAAGTCTACTTCGAAAAGATATCTAATCTCACGCTGTGAATTTTGTAGCTCTGGATAGCTTCTAGAATTCATCAAAACTGAATTTAAATTAGAGCTGTCAAAGAGTAAAGTGTTGCTGCAGCTAAGAATTAAAGGAATATTATATGTAACAGATCCTTCTAGCCTGTGTGACCTGTGACAGAAATTACCAAAATGCTTTGACCTGAAAAGACTTATTCTGATTCTAACACTGTGCAACCAACATTGTTTGTTTTAGGTGAGAGCATTTGATCTACAGTTTACCTTATTTTAAAAAATAAGATAAAATAATCCAGTGAAGTGCTAGATTGGACCATCTTAAGTGCACTGTAAACCCCATGCATTTGAAAATTAAAGCTCTAGTTCCTGAGGTTGAACCTGTGGGATTATACTGTACAGTTCTGATTGCATTCAATTTGTGAGATTTAAAGAACTTTTGTGTTTTATTTCCTTTTCTTTTTAATATAAATGAAGAATAAAGCCATGGAAATAAATGGAGCATTATTCTTGGCTTTGGTTTAGTTTCAGATCCAGACTCTGAACCCCAGCTGAAATATACCATGAGTCTTAAATGCTGCTTTCTCGAACTGCCTTTTGGTTAAAGTATGCAGCATTTCACATAGATCAATGCACTCACTACCTCTGAATTTTATGTTTGAACAACAGATGGAGTTTTAAAAATCCAAACCTGTCTCAGTAATTGCTACCTGAGTAAAAAGTATCACAATATATTACTTGTGAATATAATCTATACATTTTGAGATCCTGCTAAGAATGGCCAAAACATGAGGTCAGGAAAGGAATCCTTCCTTTCTCTGAAACAGTTAAGGAATAAGAGGTAATTTTAAGGTTTCAGAAAGAATCAAACAAAAATAAGGAACTGCAGAAGAAAACTGGATTTTCTCCTGTGAAAACATGAAAATAGCAGGACAGATTTCATTCAGGAGAAAAAACAATCAATGAAAGTTTCTCATTGAAATCTAAACCCACTTGTATTTTCCACCGATGTTCAAATGGGAGCCAAAGAAATTTTAACAAGCAGTGCAAGATAAAAATAAAAATATTAGAGACATCCTAAAATAACACCCAAACTTGTATCAGTCTTGTATTTCAGCTGGGAAAAAGTCTGAGCAACAAAAGGAATTGCATTTGCAGTTTGAGAGATCTGTAAATAGCACTAAAAGAAACAACATCTGCTTTGAAACTGCATATTAAATGACCCATGGGTGAGACATTTTGTTGGCATTTGATTCACCAGAAATATCACGTTTTAGATGCTTCCCATTTTTCAGTCTTCAGTTTCCCGGGAGTAGCGTGTCATCAGCTCTGTTCAATGCCTTGGTCACAGTGTCATACATTTAAGCACTAAGTCCCACTGAAGCAATAGCTGGTATGTGGCGTAAGGTACTTCATCATGTTTATTGAATATTCCTATGAAATTAGCCTTTTAACTCTGTTTCACTTCAGAAACTCCTGTGAAAGATGAATCCACTTCTGCATTAGAAAGCGAGTGAGGAAAGTCACAACACACAGAACAATTCTCTTTAGTATGTCAGCAATCCCCAGTGCCTTTAAGCAGCAGCCTTATCTCATTTTGTATGCCCTTCTGACAAATATGTTTAGCGAGATGCTGTTTGGGTGTAAGTCTAGCCTGAAGCTTCATTGGAGGGATGTCTGTCGGGTCCTGAAAGACCACAAGGGATATAAAATTCCATTGGCAAGATCCTCCTTCAGGAGAGTAGGATTTAGATAATATTTTGTTTAACATAGTGGCTTCATGTCCCACTGCTCCAGCAGGTACATCATTGATTTGTGAGGCTTACAGCTACTGAAACACTGATGTGTTGCTCTTCGTATTGCTCATTCACTGAACTCTACCGACAGTCCTCCCAGCAGTTAAGGTTTCCAGTGTTTTCTATTGTCTAAGTGCCTCTAAAGGCCCATCCCCAGTTGAAAACGTGTAGCCATGGTATATGTTGCATAGAAATTATGTACGTTATTCAATATGTTGTAAGAAATCTACCTACTTTATTAAACATAGGTGGAACTTAGGCTTTGTGGACTTAAGCTGTAGTTATGAATGGTGGTTCGGTGCCATAGCATCTTGCAGATATTCAGTTGCTTTGTACAAAGAGATGAAGCCATTGCCTACAAAAGACAACAACAAAAGGACAGATCAAACAGCTGTCCAGGCTTCCCTGTCTGTTTCTGCACACCTCAGGTGCTGCTAAAAGCGACCTCCTCTGCGTAAGCACGAAAGGGTAAATTCAATTAATGTGTCTCCTGTTAGAGTGAGGTAACCAGACATCACAGACTCTCTGCTTGGCCAGAAGACCTGCGATTTTTAATAGCCATTAAAAATATATTTATTTTTTGCTGTTCTTGGCTGATCTTCTCCTTTCATGCTGATTAACAATGCTCTGATCTTTTACTGCTGCCTTTTAGTAACATAACAGCCTTCCAAGATGGAAGAAGGCCATGCTGTTCCTCTAACTAGTGTTTATGTACCCTGTAATAATTTTTCTTCCTTGGTTGCTGCTTTTAATAGTTTCTTCAACATCCTATTCCATACGATTTATTTTAAACGTAAGGGCAGGTTTCTTAATTTTCCACAAGGCCTTTTATTTCTGTTTTATTTAGAGTTCTGAGCATTGCTTCTTGGTCTGCAATCCTTACAGACATTCAACTTACCAGCTGTGATTTTATGTCATTACTAATAATTTCTCCATTTGTTCCAAATGGAATATTCTCTGATAGGTATTCTTTTGATTAAGGGTTTTTTTTCTGTTAACAAGGGACAGCATGGCATAAGGAGTATGCCATGGGATATGAAAATGTTTGCCACTATCTTGCTACTACGTGTCTAGACTGAGAATGTTTTTGTATTAGAAGGGTTTATTTTTTTTTCATTTCATTGTTCTAATTTGATCCTCAAGAAGTGATTTTAATATCAGTTGAGAGCATGACATTGCTAATGAAAATGAACAGATTGCTACTTCAATAAAAGCAAGTGTGTGTGGTGATGTTATTAGAGGAAAAATTCTGCATGTGTAATTGATCTTTTCCTTTCCTATATTCTGTTTGTTTATAGTGTAACAAAACAATTTACAGCTAAAACAAATACATGTAGCAAGCGGATTGTTTCAAATGAAATCAAGCTTGCTCTTCCAAATGGCACACTGTGAGACCCGTTGAAGGTTTAAGTAGCAGACATATATTTGAATCCCTTTGATGTGCTGCTTTTTTTTTAATAAAAACCCTACATGAATGGAAACTTTCAAAAAATAACTGCAATCGCAGAAATTCTTCATCTCTTGCAGGTAGGCAGAGAAAATTCTACTTCACTGTATAAATCACTTAAAAATATCTTGGCTTGCAAAGCTCCTGAACTCTACACCATACAGTATCAAGGGATTATGTGTGTTATGGAAAGAGAGTGTGGACCATGGGTATTAAATAAGGCGACTACCAAGGGACACATGGCACAAACGTGAAGAAGACCTGGTAGATTTACAGAATTGAAGATTTTTTGTCTCCCTTTCATGACTTGATGCCTTCATAAAAGAAAAAAAACAACAGATATTTCTCTGCCAAAATAGGTTGTCGGCTATTGCTGCAGTGTGTTTTATCTCACATTCTCTTGGTTCATCTTTGGATCAGTGGATTTCGCACAGGTGAAGATTTGGTGTGGCTCTGATGCTTCTGTTTTTGCAAGAGGAAGAGCTATCTTAATAGCTCTATAAATATAGTATGTAGTAACAAGGTTACATTGCTACATAATATGGATCCTGTAAGAGAAAGAGGCAGAGAGTAATATTTTATCTCTGAAGAAAAACACTTCTGAATATATCTTTGCAGTACTTTTGAGCCAACCCAATTATCAATGACCCTAGCTACATTTGGAGTTATTTGGTGTTACTTACCTGAAGCTAGAATGCTTCTGAAGGCTTAGGAAAGTTTTATTTCCAGGTCAGTGCTGATTCACAATAAGTATTCTGTTTTTACTAACAGTATGTTTGGTTTGTGTTTACAGAGCATTTTCAGGGGCTGCAGCCTTGCTCTGCGAAGCATTGCATATGCACAACGCAAGAAAGTACTCTAAAGGTCTTGCAGATCAAACCATACAGTATGGAAACAGGCAAATATCTTTGTTTCACAGACAGGGAATTAAGGTACAGATTATCCAAAGTTATTCCTGCTTAATGTGCCTAAATCTCACTCAAATCAGTGTGAGCCAAACACGCAACTGCCTTGAGCATCTGAGATGTCGGTGTTGGGGCTGGCCCGAGACGGCACCACACAGTGCAGTGGAGTTGAGCCAGACAAATCTGATGGGGATGCGGGGTAGCTTGGCTTGTGGAGCGGCATCCCTGAGCCACAGGAATGCCTCTCCGCAGGCTGATCAGACAGGCACACCCTGTCCATGTTCATTTATGCTCAGTCAGTACCCTTTTCCTCTAGCCTTGTTTTTTTCAGGCTTGGGTTGGGTCTTTTTTTTTTTCAGTTTTGAATGTAGTGTTAATGGAATCAGCAGGGTCATCTGTCTACTGACCTACTCTGGCACTTTCCTAATGACTCGTACTTGGGCATTTAAGAAGGCTGGAGCTGAGCCAAGGCCATCTGAACATCACTCTTTATCTACTGGCACTGTCCTGCGTCCTCTCTACCTTCCTTCAGAAAATACTGCACACATAGATTTTTGCATAACTGTGGTTTGTTCTCAGGGTAGCTTTTTTGGTAAACATACTTCAACACACCCAAGTCTACAATGCAGGCATGCACATACAGTGGTATATTTCAAACCAGCTGGATACTCATGACACAGAAGCAGTGGAAGGGCAGGGGTCTGTTTCCAATCTGAGCAATTAGTCAGCTCCACTGGTATCACTGAAGCTCACAGAAGTACTCCTGGGAGGCTTCCCCATGCCCTGTTCATAAGGGTGTGCCATTAGCCAAAGCTCAAGTTAATTGTCAAAATTGAGCTAAGTGAGGACTTGAATGATCCCTGATCAAGAAAACATTTTCTGTGTTGGAATGAGGAATGGTGAATAAATCTCACAGGATCAAACCTGTAGATAGGAAAAAGTAAACAAGACATTAGCATCTTGTTTACTTTATTTAACACCTGATAGATATTAACTACAGAATGGGAGGAAAAAAGGAGTAAAGTCTGCTGAGTATCTTCCTTTAAAAAAAGATTAATAGAAAAATTATTTCCATTTGCTTGAGCTGCTCTTTTCCTATCCTGCTGTCTTTGTGTCTCAGCTGCCAAAGGCAAAATGATGCGATTCATAGACTTTTTAATTGAAATTGTACACAGCCAAATAAGAGGGCTGCTGCCCCCTGGGAAGTCAGTGGCAAAATTCCCACTGACTTCAACAGAAGTAAGTTTAGCATATCGATGGATATGGAAAAATATAACATCAACCTGGGTGATCCAAAAAAAGGGTTCCCTACATTTGTGGGACCATGCCATGGTTCATGTCCTGTGGTACCTTACCAGTTCTTGTACAGCTGCAGATCTTGTGGTTTCATCTGCGTCTTCTGAGTGTCTGCACTTCTGTCCAACTGATTTTATAGTTAACTTTTGATCTTTAGCCTAAATTTGTCATCTCAGTGTGTTAGGCTGCTCCAACATGTCCTGTACGTTGTCAAACCAGGAGTATTTCCCTTTAGTGTATTCTGTGTAGAGTAAGATCTCTTAAAACATCTGGTTTGAAGTTTTTCTTTCTTTGCTTGTTGATCACACCAGTGTAACTTTCCCTCTGATCATTTTCCTTCAAATCTTCCATGATTTACCAACTCATCTACGAATATTCATACATATTTCCTATTCTTATCTATATCCATAGATATATTTTTCTATATCCATATCCTATATCTACATCATAGGTTGCATCATATTTTATATCCATATTCTATATCTATATTTTCGTATTCTAAATGCAACTCTCTGTAAAGCATTGGATGTGCGACTGCAGTTGCAGTGCCAGATACTGGATGGTGCTGTGTGGCTTGGTTCTCTCCAGCAAAGCACTTAAGAACTGCTCAAAACCAAAGCAAGTGAGTAATCCCAGAAGCAGAAGACACTGTCACTCCTTACATGCTTTATTGCTGAGTGGAATTCAATGGATTTGTCAGCCTCCAGCTCATAAATGGGAATGATTGCAGAGTAGCTGGCAGTACCAGGGCTGTCAGCCATAGAGAGACCAGGGAGAGCAGGCCTGTTGAGAAGAGCCTTTGCAACGTTGACAGAAGGGCATTTTTCAAAGAGAGAGATGCTTTAGTTAGAGGTATGTTCCAAATCTACAGCTGGAGCTAATTATTTTATCTCATTTTGAATATTACTCAGAAGCCTGGCTGATCAGTGAGCCTGCTAGACTACTATCAGTGTTCTATGGGCAGTATAGATGGTTATCAACTCTTCTACCTCTCAGGAAAGACGCTGGATTGATTAGCGCCAGAGACTGAGGCTCTCTAACACAATCTCTTCCAGACTGTGACCTGAAGTCACAAAAAGACGGAGTTTCAGGATTTCTCTTCTCTGATCCTAATGAAAGAAGGGTGTTTCTTGCACATGTGCAGATATCCCAGCAGATTCATCACATCCAGTAGACTGCTCTATTATTTACTCACCGAACGGACTAAACATGTGCAGCACTGCAAACATCATCTCTTTTGCTTCCACTTATAGTGGAGTCCTCCTTGGCTTTGTAAGCCAGAGATTTATAGATCTGCCTCACTGCATGCTTTTACACCTCGAAATTTGAAACTGGTCTCTTCAGCTATTTGTATTCTTTTAGGCTACTCTAAATCTGCTCTTCTCTTGGGAATAGATAGATCAACTTTGCTGATTTGGGGGAAGGAGAGCAAACTGGTTCATACAAAAAAAAACAAAACAAAACAAAACCCAAACAGCCAACAAATAAAAATTTTGCAATGGTTATGTAAATAGGTTGTCTGATCATAAAATTAATTTTATTTTCATGAACAGCTAGCTGCACAATCAAATTTTACATGAGAAGAGATCCTTGCAATGAGGACAGTTATAACCACTACAGATTTTTTGGCGCTATTGATCAGTTCAGGTGAAAACAATCAAGTCAGTTTTGCCAAGTCCTTCACCCATGTATTTCTGGTAAGCTAGGCAGCAGTATGCTACTACAGAGCAATGCACTAAGTATCCATGCAAGTCTGTAGAAGTAGATGCTCTTGCAGAGCAAGAGATTTTCTCAGTAATAAGTGGAAATGGCAAAAAGAACACCGTATCACCCAGGAGAAAAGTTTGTTATAGGTCATCCATATGTTATTTTTCCCCAACTTTTGTTCACTTTCTAAGTGCAATTTAGGATATTTTGGTCAGAGACTTTGCCATGCCATATAGTCTGGTCTACTGCCTTTTCCCACAGTTTTCGTGTTTGAGGCAATCTTTCTTCAGGAAAGAAGGCCGTCCACTTTTCCCATTTGGGAGCCAGACACAGACTGCAGACATCTGGGAGGCAAAGCTGATGCATGGCAGCTAGTTTGGAGGGGAAAAGTTTGCACAGGAAGGGTTCTAGTCTTCCCTGTTATCCTTTCCAGCTCTTTTGAGATATTTAGAATAGTGGGGATACCACATAATAATATATAGAGAGCAGACACCCCATCTATGTAAAAGGGCATAGACCTAGGGGACTCTCTATTCTTGCTGGACTCAGCAGCATTGCTGGGGGCATGCTTCCTCCTCCTTGCGGGCTCTTAACTCCCATGGAGTAACTTTGGGTAGACTCTTTGGCATGCCTTTTGTATGTGGCAGCAAAGATCAAGTCAGTAAGCTAAAATTTTGAAACTTCCCTTTCATGATCTGCTCCCTCCCAAACATCACTGTAACATCCACAGTGCAACACTTGTATGGCATAACTCAAGGCACTTTATGCTAGTTGTGAAATTATATAGAGTTGCTCTAGGTGGTGTTGAAATTCCATATTTTTGTGTGTAATATCCCACACAAGTAGAACGGGACAGATGTTAATCTCTTATCCAGGTACACTCTCTCTGAAGTACTTCTCTGAGAAGCTGTTCTTCATGAAGCTAATAAATCACAAGGGAGAGGAGGATGATATTATCCTTTGACTAAAATCCTAAATCAATCTACAAGAAGCAATACATTAAATTTACATTTATTTTGCTATGCTGAAGTGTGAGGTTTTTCTCTGGTCTGCTTAAGCATTATCAATGGATCTGTAGGTGACAGTAGCGAGCCACTGTATCAGTTCAAATGAAGGGTAAAAATGTAGTTTTTCCTTGAAAATTTCAGTCTTTTTCTTTTCCCTCCTCCCTCCAAGTTTTCAAATGATGCTATGTAGTTGACATTTCCCACTGGACAATAAATAACTTGTTTAGCTAAGGTGAGTCTAATGCTAGAGAATAGAGAGCTGTGAGCAAAGATGCCTCTTGTGTTTGTTCTAAAATGATGCTCCAAGGAGTTAAGCAAACTCAAAATTCAGATCTCGTCAACATCTGGTTTCTATCAGCAGAAACCAAAAGCTTATAGCAGTCTGGCTGGATCATTACACTATGTCTGTGCATGTGAGTGTCTTAACTTCTCTTGACATTACCTGAGCGATCACTAGACTGGAAGATGCTCATGTCCTTTCAAACACACACATAAGTACAAACCAGCATCAGGTATATTCTTCATCTGCTTAGCCTCCTCATCCCATTTAGTGCCAGTCTTGTGAGTAGTGCCACCTCTTATGGTTAGCCAGGTCACCTAACTTAGGTACCTATTTCTTCCTCTAAAAATACAGCAGACCTTTTGGAAATATTAGCTGCTTTGTCTGCATACTTTCTAAGGATAGGTACCTAATGGAAGAGGGGACCAGAGGGACATTCTTTCCACATAGCATTTCATTTCCACCATGAACTCGTGGGCAGCAGGATGCTTTCAGTTCTGAGTCTGCTCAGACAGACAAGGAACACACTTCTCTCTTTATCTTGTAAAAGCAGGAAGCTGCAAGGCCAAACTGTACTCCGTTTAAGAGTGTCCCTTCTGTTGAGCCTGCAGGAAACTGCAGCAAGAGACATGTTGAGTTTAACTGATTAGTTAGCTACTTGACTGTGAAGGGAGGAAGCTGGGGGTTACACCTTACTTCTTAGAGCTGTGTATGCATTTCCCTTCAGATGGTCACTGGACTAGTTGTGGGATAAAGAAAATCCAGAATAGACCAGGGAGAACAGGCTAAGATTCTCAACCCTCTGTCTTCAAGATGAGTGCCCTAATCACTAGCTTACATATTCCTTGTTGCCTTTTCTCTGTCTGTCTCTGTAGTTCCTGCATGCTCAGCTGCATTGTGGCTCAGTTTTAAGAGAGAGAATGAGGAATGCTCTTGTCCAGCATACCCTATGATCTGTTGGTTAGAGCACTTTTTAGGGAGCATGTGGGCATAATCCCTCTCAGGCTCATCAGTCCCTTCTGCTTCCTGCTTTAATCCTGTACTATCAAAAGGCAGGCATCAACACTACATCCGACTGTCTTTAACTCTTTGTGTTTCTTCTAGGGATTGTGTAGTGTTCAGGTGCAGTATTCATACCCTGAAATGATTCTGCAGCAGAGCTTTGTGTGCCTGTCGCTGCAAAGCAGGCAGTTTTGGACATGAAGTGAATAAAGATGGACATGCCCATGGAACATTTATACAGGAAGAACAAGTAAATCTGGGTTAAATAGTGGAAGGAGGATTTGTTTAAACTCACTTGTGCCTGCAGTTTAGATTTAAGGAACATGATACCACATTGATCATTTGCAGAATTTCATGGACAGTGCTGCATCCAAATGTTAACAGTCCTTGGGAGCAGCTGCCATTGTCTTAGTCCCTCAGGAACCCATCCAAGAATTCTTGGTTTAAAGAGTCAACACATGCCTTGAAGGTTTGTTTATGTATGGCAACACCTTCACAGGACTACACTTGTGGTTTCAGATTTCCACTAGTTTGGTTACATTTCTCCTTGTTTGACTATTGGCAGGGCTTTTGTTTTCAACTTTTTTATTTTTCTTTTCTTGAAAACAAAATTTACAAATGACCCATGAATCTTATGTGTTCTTATATCAATAAAAAAAATAGCTAAATCTGCTCCTAAATATTATGATGTCCAATATGCTTCTAAAGTTAATATCTAGCCAGTTAAAAGAAGTGCTAATGAACGGTTCAAAGGTTTTTAACATCTTCTTAGCGCTTAAGAAGTTTACACTACACTACTTAGCTTAGTTGGCTAAAACTGTCTTCCTATGTTACAATGTTTTACATTTTTTCTATCTTTGCCAAAGTGTTTAGGGAGTAATGAGTTGTAATGAGGTTGCCCTAATTCAGTTGCATACATTTGCACATCTTTTATCCTTTACAGCTAACAATATTTTGAAGCTGCTTTTAGTGTCTGTTTTATCTCCCTCCCTTCCTCCCTTCCTTCCTTCCTCCCTTCCTCCTTTCCTTCCTTCCTTCCTTCCTTCCTTCCTTCCTTCCTTCCTTCCTTCCTTCCTTCCTTCCTTCCTTCCTTCCTTC